>JAOYSI010003606.1:2256-15012 GCA_025775065.1 Hiodon alosoides
TCTCCTCCCCGCCGCCCCGCCCCCGCGCCCCGCGGGGGGGGGGGGCCCCCCCCCCCGCAGATTTCAAGGTTATTTCAAGGTTAGCTCAAGGATGTGGATCGATTGGCTGTGAAATGTACCGTGTGCAGTGTGTCCATAGGGAACTTTCTTTAATGCTTAAAACGGTTACATTTATTTATTTGGTTTCTTGTGCTTCACCTCACCGTGTCGATAGTTGACATGTTTTCGCAGTCTTATATTAACGCAACAATGCGTAGGGAAAGCCCTTTCCTGAGACCAAACGTTATACATAGATCAAGCAAAAAGGCGTGTGAGAGATACAAAGACACTTAGACAGTAATCGGTTGTATTAAATGTTCTAGATGTTTTATTGGTGTTGGTTTCATTTTTCTCTCTGGCATGTTTTCTACTGTTGCCATCTTTGACCTCCACAAAGTTCTGAAACAGACACAGCTCAAAGTCGCTGCCCTTTGATTCTCTATAAATACATTCAGACAACGCCAGGCCTGGTATGGCCTCTAGGTGACTGGATCAATATCATCTTCGTCATCATCTTCATCATCAACAGCGGCAGCAGCGGTATTAACAGTAATGTTATAGTTCTATTTATTCTTTTATTTTCTTTTAAATAGCCAGCATTCTTTTGTTGTGGCCTTCTGAAAACCCGGCAAAAAGAAAGAAAAAAAAGGAAGATTGAAACCAAACAGTAAAGAAAAGATTGTTCTTTTATTCCTTTATTTCCTTCTTTCCTTAGTTGTTTCTTTTGAATTTTAATTTTGTCCTTTTTTATTTTTTCCCTTTATCTAAATCAAATTTTTTTTTTCTCCTAGAACACACAGAAAAATTGATTTTGTTTTCAATGGGGGAAGAATTTAACAAGGACAATGGTTCACACAGTGTACACAAACAGATACAAACGGGGAGGGAGGGTGGCGAGAGGGAGTATGAGAGAGATGCGGTGTGCTTTGTCAATGTCTATATGAAGTAAGCAGCCCTCACACGCCCCTCCCCCTTTAAATAAAAATATTAAAATCATTTACCCCCCTTTAAAAAAACAACCTCGCTATGGCCGGCCCAGAGGACGGGGTGCAGAAATGCGGGGAGAATATTCTCTACTTTCTCCTGTGGTGAAAGTAGGTGAGCGTAACCGTCGGGCCCATGAGCTCCGCGACGCGTATCTTTGCGTGGGACCAGATGAGAGACAGGGGAGGGAACAACAGGAGAGGGGGAACCCAGGAAAATCACATCATGGTTCCCCCTCTCAACACAACCAATACGCAGCTGCCGTCTGTAGATATATCGATGTCTGTACACAGCGGTTGTCTAACACGTATGAACAATATCATAACAGGTAAGGTATATCAACATTGCAACAGTACTTGTAGAAGGTGCTTTGCTGTAGTCTTTGGGCATAAAGAGACAAAGGTCCTCTCCTCTTTGACATTGACCTTCTCTTGTCCTCCATGATTGGGGGATGAAGGGGTAGTGGCGTTGAGTCGGGACGCTTGCTTTTGTCCTGTTGTTTTTCTATAGGGGGAGTTGGTGAGGGGCGTTGAATGGTGTTGAAGAGGTGAGTAGGACAAAGAAATGAAGGATGAGGGAGAAGGGGGGGTGAGTAAAGAAGGATTTCATCAATCAATAATATGTTTCCTTTTCCACCCATCCTGAAAAGGGAGAGAGAGAGAGAGAGAGAGAGAGAAGGAGACAAAGTTAGACCCACTTCAAGTACGTAGCATTCAGTTGTGTCATTTTTGCATTTTTGTCCAATATTTCATTAGATTTTTAACACTGTTAACCAATAATAATTGGTAATGAAAATACCAATAATAATAAAAAATATATGGGACTGATTGTGTGCCTTGAGATCAACATCGAGCTTCGTCTAGGCTTCAATAATTCGCGACACACACATCACAATCCTAGATTAAATGTGTTTGGGAAGTTCTGAGGCTCCTCAAATGTCTTTGTCCCGGTAATACCCTGACATCAGGCATAGCTTTCGTACCAGCTGTTTATCATGAAGCAAATGCAGCTGGGAAACATGGTTAGAATTCGACTCGGTCTTGGATACAGCCGGACGCAGACATAATGGCTAAACGAATGGCGCCCTTTACAAGGATCACTAGGGCTAGGCTAAGCGTGAAGGGCCCAGGCTGTGTGGAGACAGGGGGCGAGGAAGGCAGCCCAGGCGGTGAGCGGTCGCTCGCCTACCTCCGGGGTGCCTGCGCAGGAGCAGTTTCCGGATCTCGTCGTACACAAAGATGAGGAAACTGTAGGGGAATGCGCAGAACCACCAGCTGGGCCTGAGAGAGACAGAGGGACGAGAGCAGAAGAGCGGGTTACCCCACAGACCTCCTACCTCACCCTGTCCTTCCCCTTGGTTTGTATTCCAGCAGACTGATGTGGGGGGCTATGGGTACTATTAGGTTACCTGATTTCAGGCTGGAATCATAATAGGTTAATGATAACATGGTTTTATGTGGGAATAAACAGTTTTTTTACGGAACACAACACAAGAGTACACGTGCAGTATTTGCGGTCTGATTGCAGGCGTGGAGAGCAGTGGTACCTAAATCCTCAGCTGCCATTATCTGCGTCCGGTTGTACTCACTTTAAGGGGTACATCCTGAGTGCCACGTCCATGCCTGGGCAGTAGGACAGGAAGGCAGCCAAGGCCGTCTCCTCAAACAGCCCGAAGATCAGGATCTTATTCCTGTGAGGAGTGCAGAGTCAAGTACACTCAACACCCATTTGCACAAACAGTAAACGGACACAGAAGCAGTCTAGGCCGGAGACAAGACAAGACGTATTATCGGACACAGAGAGTCTCGACACAGATACTCTGGGCAGATGGCCAGACTCACTTCATTCCCTGCTGGAAGACAGAGTTGCGCCTCGTCTTGCAGATGATGACGTCGGCCCACTGCACCACAACTATGCTGACGAAGAAGGCCGTGTGACAGGTGAACTCCACAATTTTCCTCTGCTCGTAGGTCTGTGGGAGTTAGAACGAAAGGAGGGGGTCAGCGACAGCGCTCTGGACCGGGAGGAGGAAGGCGAAAAGGAGAGCGAAGGGACATACTGACCCACTGCTGGCCGTAGCTGTCCTCCAGGTCATTGGTGGAGCGGTCGTCCCAGTTGAGTCGGATTCCCACCAACAGTGAAGGCAGGAAGCCGTTCTCTGCCAGGATCACGAAGTAGGCGAAGAAGCCACCTAGAGCCTGAATCATGCCTGCACAGAAACAGTTTCACAGACACAGTTACACAGAAAGAAACAGTTTCACAGACAGAAACAGTTTCACCGACACCGTTTCACAGACAGAAACAGTTTCACAGAAACAGTTTCACAGAAACAGTTTCAGACAGAAACAGTTTCACAGACACCGTTTCAGAGACATAGCTTCACAGGCATAGTTTCACAGACAGACACAGTTCCACCGAAACAGTTTCACAGACACAGTTTCACAGACAGAAACTGTTTCACAAACACAGTTTCACAGACAGACACAGTTCCACAGAACCAGTTTCACATCCATAGTTCAGCATGCAAACATTCAGGATCTATGTCTTATGGCACGTTAAAATCCCCCTAAAGCAACGATTCTGTTTAGGGATAGAATGGGGTGTTGCTGTAGGGGCCTCCTTTAATAAAAAATACCCCTCATTTCAATTAGTACAGGTCATGTAATGCCATTTCACTTTGACCTAATATTTTAGAGTTGTATCCATTAGTGTTTCTGTTCAGAAGCACAGAAGGGGTTGTGCTGAGGTGCTAAGAGGAAAAGAGTTACTGGGGTCAGGTTCAGGGTCAGGGGTCAGGGACAATGTAATGCCACGCAGAGAGACACACCAATCTGTCCGTAGGCAATGCTGATCAGCCTCTCGTTCACCAGTTTGTCCACACGCGGGTTCCTGGGCTGCCTCTTCATGATGTCACTCTCAGCTGCCTCGTAGGCCAGGGAGATAGCTGGCACCTGGGCAGAGGGTTGGGAGGGAGATGAAACAGTTCTTTACAATAAAAATGGAAATCTTGGAGTAAAGGATTACACTGTAATGTGTGTATGAAAGCCAGGTCTTTGCTATAATTTTGATCAATGTATTGAGTCAGTGTAAGCACAGAGTACTTGTTGTGTTTGTAAAGACAGTAGTACAGTGCTGCCCTCACCATGTCAGTGCCCAGGTCAATACACAGGATGGTGATGGTACCCAAGGGTAAGGGAATGTTGACAATGATAAAGAAAAGGAATGGTGTGATCTCTGGGATGTTGCTGGTCAGGGTGTAAGCGATGGACTTCTTCAGGTTGTCAAAGATCAGGCGACCTGCAAGATTAGGAACAGGACCAGAGGACATTCAGACACCAATGAGCAATCTTTTAACTCTGCCCCTAAGCCACCCTTCTCCCCTAGCCTCGCCCCCCCCCTCCCCCTTCCTTCCTCCCTCCCTCCATCCCACTCACCTTCTTCCACACCGGTCACAATGGAGGCAAAGTTGTCGTCCAGCAGGATCATGTCGGCGGCTTGCTTGGAGACGTCGGAGCCAGAGATGCCCATGGCTACACCGATGTCGGCCTTCTTCAGAGCAGGTGAGTCGTTCACGCCGTCCCCTGTCACAGCCACAATGGCACCCTGAGAGATGAGAGAGAGAGAGAGGATGATATGTAAGCACCATGAGGTCACCGGATGTAACAATTTCATTAAGGATTGGATTCAAAATATGTTTTACAGAAAGATTAAAAGAAAAGGCTGACAGACAGTGAGAGTAAGAGAAAGATAATGAAATACAGAAGTTTGTGTAAGTGGCAGGAGGAAATTAGAGAAAAAAAAATCACGTTTGTTCTTATTGCAAAAAAACCCCCCACATTCAGACACTAATGCATCATCTCTTAGAGTTAAACGTGATTTAGATGACTTGAATGTCTAACAAAACAAATAATTTCTAAAGGATTTGTAAGAGAGAGAAGTTTGTGAGGAGAGAACCGAGGCAGCATGTAAGAAGAAGCAGGGGTCACCTGTCTCTGGCAGCCCTCTACGATAATCAGCTTCTGTTGGGGGGAGGTCCTGGCAAACACGATCTCAGTGTGGTTCCTCAACAGATCATCCATCTGCTCCTGGGAGAGGTCCTTAAGGTCCGTCCCGTGAATCACACAGGCCTTGGCGTCTCTGATACACACACACACACACACACACACACACACAAGGGGATATGGTGTTCAAGTTCCTTGACCACTAGAAACAGCAACTCAATTTTGGTAGAATGACTGAGTATTTGTCAATGAGTCCATATGTCTGTACTTGTATGTATGGGTCCATAAGTGTCAATGATCTGAACCAATGATATCTGAGACTGACTTGGCTTAATACGATGCTGACATTGTGTTTACCTGGGGTTGACTTGGCTGACAGGGATGTTAAGTCTGGCGGCAATATCCTCCACGGTCTCATTGCCCTCAGAGATGATGCCCACCCCCTTGGCGATGGCCTTGGCAGTGATGGGGTGGTCCCCAGTCACCATGATGACCTTGATGCCAGCGGACCGGCACTTGCCCACAGCGTCAGGCACAGCGGCACGGGGAGGGTCAATCATGGAAATGAGACCCACAAAGCACAGGTTGTCTGTCTGGAAGTTGACATCATCACAGTCGAAGGCAAATCCTTTAGGGTACTGGTCCTCTGGCATAAGGAGGTGGCAGAAACCTGTGGTAGAATGTTTAGGTCAGTGTGACAATACAACCAGGAACTCCCAATTTCAGTCCATGCTAACCAGCTCATCACCTTAACTTCACCATCCAGCTTCCTGTTCCAACTCCACCTTTCCTCTGCTACTCACCAAGCACTCTCTCCCCCAGACCTCCAAGTTCCAGGTAGGCGTTCTGGAAGGCCTCTTTGAGCTCCTCGTCCATGGGCTGCTCCTTGCCCTGCAGCATGATGGTGGAGCAGCGATCCAGGATCCTTTCGGGGGCACCCTTCATCACCAGCAGGTAGCGGTTGTCGTTGGGGTCTTCCGTCTCGTGCACCGAGAGCTGGGGAGAGGCGGTAAAGGTGGAAGAAATGGCATGTCAATGAAAGAGACCTTACACAGCGCAAGTGTGGGCTTGCACCTTCACAGTGAGGAGCAAACCTTGAAGATAATATAGTCCAATATTTGGAGAGCCATTGAGTAGAACAGAACCATGCTTAAGGAGGCGGTGCATTTAGAGCAACCATGCCATCTGATCATCTTACTTCAAAGTAATGTCAAGACTGTTCTACAAACTCCATTACATTAGCCGCTCCTGGTTGGCTGTACGGGTTCATTTGAGCCCTTTCTGAGTCGCCCTTATAGGTGGGTGCAGGTGTAGTTGCACTTGGTTAAGGCCTCTCTGCATTAGGTGCCACTAAACCCTCTGTAGGTCTACTAACCTGGTACTTGTTGGTGGAGTTGAAGGGGATCTCGGCCACCTTCTTGTTCTTTTCCCTCATGGCCTTGACGGAGCCACAGCAGAGCTCGATGCACTTAAGCAGGGCTGACTCGGAGGCGTCGCCGGCCACATCCCTCTTCAGGATGGGCAAGTTTTCCTGGCCTGCCTTAAACACGGCCCGGTTGCAGAGGGCAGCGACGCGAGCCAGGCCCACCCATGTTATGGAGCTCTTGTCGAACGACGCACCTGTGATGGGTCAGCAGGAGCATGGTCAGCTTTTCAGGTTGTGTGTGTTAGCTTCTAAATAACTAGTCGTGAACATTGATTCAGTCACAGACAACAGGGTTGTGCTGCATGTATGCATTGTTGTAGGCCTGTTAATGGCCCTGCCTCCACCGGTTGTTATTTCCAAGGGGGTACAGCAGAATCAGACTCACCAGATTGGTCCTCAGTGGTATCGGCCTCATGGATCTGGTTGTCGAACCACATGTGGGCCACGGTCATGCGGTTCTGGGTCAGGGTGCCGGTCTTGTCGGAGCAGATGGTGGAAGTGGAGCCCAGGGTCTCCACAGCTTCCAGGTTCTTCACCAGGCAGTTCTTCTTGGCCATCCTCTTAGCGGTGAGGGTCAGACAAACCTGGGGAAGAAGAAAGGCGAAGTGAGAGAGGTTTGCATGCAGATCAGGGGGGTGTTCACAGCAATGATCATAACTAGCCTCTGATCATTCTTGTCATTAATATTTCGACTTAAAGGATGAAGACCACAAGTATATAAAGTCCCTAAAAGGACCGGACAAACGACCACTCTGAGTGAAAGCCAGAAAGTCATACTGAGGGGGCCAGACAAACATGCAAACAAACAATCGGGGACGCGCGCAGGGACACTTACAGTGACGGTGGCCAGCAGTCCCTCTGGCACATTGGCCACAATGATACCAATGAGGAAGATGACAGCCTCCAGCCAGGAGTAGCCCAGCACAATGGACAGGATGAAGAAGGTGATACCAAGGAAGACAGCCACGCCTGTGATCAGGTGGATAAAGTGCTCTATCTCCTTGGCGATGGGGGTCTTGCCAGTCTCCAGCCCTGAGGTCAAGGTGGCAATCCTGCCCATGACGGTGCGATCGCCGGTGCAGACCACAATACCACGAGCAGTACCTGCAGGACAAAATAAGTTTCCCTCAAACATATGAGCCTTAACATTTCAACAAAAGTGTAGAAGGACAATTAGAGTGATTAAGTATTAGCATTGAGTGCCTTTAGATTCTATTCAGTTTGGAATGACAAACGTTCATCACTCTTAATAATGAATGGGTCAATATGAGGTATGGGTGACGGTTTAATGTTAAATCAATGCAACAGTGCCTTCCTCTCACAGAATGAGATTAAGTGAGGCAAAACGTGGACAAACACTGCCCCCTGCAGGTAAATATAAAACTGTGAGTTACCCATAAATACTCTTTTGAATAGCACAAAATTTGGATTTGTTTTGATCCAGAGTGAAGAAATAGCCATGCACCTTGAAGGCTTGAGGACGGTCTGTTCCTTGGCACATTCTCTGATCTGAGATCAGCTTCGATCAGCTGAGTCCATTGAGACTAAAGCAGGTGTATCAGACTTTTATCTCTGTGTCTTGGGATTTTTCATTCCTTCCTTAGACCTTTCCGTCCCGATAACATTTAAATACCAAATAGGGGGAGAGCACTGAGCACCAGGAAATTGTCAGCATGGTTTATTAATAGTAGAGGGGTAAAAGCTATTCTGCACGGCAAACATCTATTAGCCCTGTGTTAAAATGCTATGGTGGAGGTAACCAGGCAACCAGGAGGCATGAGCAAGCTGTGCTGTTGAGAGCGATGAGACACAGAGAGCGTGTCAAAGCCACCTCTCACACTGTGCTGAGAGCGCAAGCAGGCATGCCAGAAAAGTGAAAAGCCGGAGAGCTGCCGTTGCCATGACAGTGCCCTCCGCCTAACCAGCTTGCAGAAAGACAGAAGAGTGGTGATTGGACAGGGAGGGCAGTCGTCGTGGAGACTGTACCTTCTACACAGTTGGTGGAGAAGAAAGCAATGTTGCGTGTCTCCAGGGGGTTGTCGTGGGTACAGTCAGGTGACCGCGTCTGGGGCTCCGACTCGCCCGTAAGAGAGGAGTTGTCCACCTGTTCAGAAAGATTGCCCTTGATCACCGCGCCCCACTTCTTGCAGGTCTCATTGTAAGTAGCATTGCCTGCGGTCTGTGGAGTCCACTAAACCTACATAATGTGCACACAATGTAAACACAGCAGCTGGAATACTGGCATTTTGTTGGTGTATGAGATTGGGATAAGCGCATGTGTAAGCAGTGTTTCAAGGGGACGGACGCAGTGTTGCTTTAGTGCTGACGCAGAGTGAGTTCAGGCACCTTGCAGCCGTGGGATGACACAATGCGAAGGTCGGCGGGGATTCTGTCTCCTCCCTTCACCTCAACCAGGTCTCCACCCACCACCTCTTCAGCGTTGATCTGCATCTTCTCCCCCTCGCGGATCACGAGGGCTTGCTGTATAGAGAGCGATCCGCAACGGTTACATCAGCAGTGCGACCGCCCCTCAATGTGGGACAACGCAGCAAAGGCTGCAAATGTGCAAAGGCATCATGACCGTCTTGAACAGAGGAACGCAAAGCTTAACACGACCAGCTTGACAAGACCTTTGTTTTAAAAAAGGCCATTGATGCAGATGGGAACGCAAACCGAGAGTTTGTGGGGTCAAGGTCAGGAGACGGACACCCTTTTCCATACCTGCGGTACCATGTTCTTGAAAGACTCCATGATTTTAGAGCTCTTTGCCTCCTGGAAGTAGGAGAAGCAGCCAGTGATGATGACAACGGCCGACAGCACGATGCCGAGATACAACTGCAGAGACAGAGAGGGATGGGGAAGATGGGCTCTACTTTTAGCTTCACTTCTCTGATACCATTTCATCATATTTCTGCTTTCAAAATATTGACATTAACATTGACAATGTCCGTTTTAGCAGACATATGCGTTCCGTAATTACAAAAACAGTAATGATGCACTGTCAATATTATACAAATCTTTAGAAATAAAGAATATATTTGTACGTTTGTATTAGTATATAATACTGCTATAACCATTAATCATTATTGTTATACGGCCTTGTGTTATATGGCCTGGTGTGAAACAGCTTAGTGTTATACGGCCTTGTGTTATATGGCCTGGTGTGAAACAGCTTAGTGTTATACAGCCTGGTGTGATACACCCTAGTGTTACACAGCCTGGCGTGAAACAGCCTGGTGGCATACAGCCAGGTGTTATACAGCAAGGTGTGATTTATCCAGCTGTGACTAAGTTCCTTCAGAACGAGAGCAGCCAGGTATGATATAGCCAGGTACATCTCAGAGTGTCTATGGAGAGGGGGCTCACGTTGTCCCCTGCAGGCTCGTCCTCTGTGGCCGCCTGGATGGCGTAGGCCAGGAAACACAGGATGGCTCCAATCCACAGCAGAATGGAGAAACCTCCAAACAGCTGGCGGCAGAACTTGACCCACTCCGGGGTGGTGGGCGGGGGAGTGAGGGCATTGGGCCCGTCCCGGATCAAGTACTCTGCCGCCTTGGCGTTGGTCAGGCCCTGGGTATAAAAAGGGAACGCATTACTTTTGGTGAAAGAGGCATAGATGAAGTTACGCTAGGTACAGAACAGCCCAGGAAGGGGTGTCAGTCTCACACTGCACCTCGCTTAAAATTGTATAGTAGTCTTTGCATAGTTAATAAATGTAAAATAGCTCTAGTCAAAATGAGCATCCAATATAATCTAGAAGGCATAGCACGTCCATTCAACACGGAGGTTGCCGAATGTCTGGGCCCCCTGGTGCCTGATAGGGAGTACTGCAGGCTCTGTGGCTTCAGTAAAAGGGCTCACCTGGACGATGTCGGTGTTGAATTTCCGGCACACTTCTTCAATTGACATCTTATGTTCTGTCTAGAGGTGAAAGGGAGACAGAAAGGTGAGAGGCTGGGAGCCCTTCGGCGACCGGGCCATCACGCATCTGTGACTCTGACTTCACAGCTGACCAGCCTCCATGTACAGGCGCACTTTCTACACTGCGGGTGGATTCCCCCCGTGTAACACGGGCTGCGCATGTGAAGGGTCGTGCTGCTGTCCTGTCCTTGCGTTCCCTACGGCTCCCTACTCCCAAATCTCCGCTTCCACTTCAACTCTCTCTGACGTCTTACACAGTTTGAATGAGCGACCTTGATCAGTGCACTCTAAAAGCCGACCCTGGGAAATTCTGCAAGGGATATTCTCATCAGGCTAAGGGCCGAGTGGATCAAAGGACCACATCAAGTCTGGGTCTAACTGCCACAGACAGGAGACACACTGGGAGCTGATTGACATAGTGAACGGCAGCACACACAGTCTAAGGGCTTAGCCCAACAAAGCCTCATAAAACTATTCATTTGAAGCCCATCCAGGATGTTAATTCCATTTACCGAAACAGACACAGCTTAAAAGCCCAGGGCTACTTAATACCAATTACGTTGCATCATCCTGTCAATTTAAGGGGTGTCAAACCATTTAACTCTTTCCGTGGTCACTGCTCCTCTGCTTGCAGTGAGAAGAGCTTGACGCACAGAGTGTCACATGGGGCGACAGGGACATATATAAACAAACCCGCTGGTTCACCACAGTGAGTGTCACATGGGGCGACAGGGACATATATAAACAAACCCGCTGGTTCACCACAGTGAGCGTCACATGGGGCGACAGGGACATATATAAACAAACCCGCTGGTTCACCACAGTGAGTGGGACCCTTACCAGTGGTACTTCTTTCTTCAGCTCGTCAAGATCTTTGCCCTTGTTCTTCTTCTTGGGGGAGCCCTTGTCATCCTTGTCCTGCGTGGTAGCCACGCGGTAGCTGTCCGACCGTCCGTACTGTGGAGGGGAGGGAAAGAGAGACGGGTTCAAACGTGGCTCATTCTTCTCCCTCCGCAACCTGGCACTGCCTCAACATTTACAACATAACACAGACGTGCACAGCCTTTCTTTTCTGCGGACATCTGAGTTTACTACAGTCAGATTTTGCCGCAACATTTGTTTGGAAGGGATGTAGTGGGTATTTTCTCCCAAATGACCTCCACAGAACTCCACAGGCCCTGTAAAAAAAAATGTATTAGGTAAAAAGTGGATTTATTTTGCTTCCACTATTGACATAATGGGGCCACTGGTGTAAAACTCCCTGAGAAGTGTTGCTGGCTAATAGCTAATAATAGCTAATACCTTATTGGGAATGCTTTCAAAAGCCACGGTTATCTGATTGGACATTCTTGCGTGTTCTGCAAAGATAAGGACGTTTTGGAGCATGCCCCAGTTTGCTCAAAACCGCCGGTGTGTCACAGGACTGCCTTGTAATTCCATCATGCGCTCTGCCTCACTGATACAGTCTGCCCATGTTTCTACATAGTGCTGAGCAATGGAAACTGCAATCCCTGATCAATATTTCGGCTTCGCACTCGAAGACTCAAATTGATCAGGGGCTCAGGAGGGCCCCTATAGATCCCCTTCGCAAGAGAGATTTTATCCGGGGGAGGTAGAGGTCACAGATCTGTCCTGATGCAGCAACTTTTTGTGTCTTTCTGCGTGTGCAGTTTCGGGAACTGATAAGTTAGAGGTATTCTGGCGATGGGGGAAGGGTGGCTGTCACTATATTGGGTTATCTGGCCTCTAATGTGCGTCAGAGAGGTGGAGGGCTTCCTCCCATCTCCAGGAAGACGGTTTTAAATAACAGCCATGATACAAGCTTCATATATGACTGAAGTAATTCCTCGTTCCATCTCTCTGGTTGAAACCTTTCGCTTGAATGAACCCCTTCGCTTCTCGATCAAGCCAAGCTGTCAAGAAAAATCTTTATTATTATTGGTTGAGGAACCTCTCCATCACTTTGGGATTAGTTTACTCCTCTTTCAGATGAGCCGACGGACAACAAGAAGGGTCTTGAGCGCTTCTTGACCATTTCTCGAGCATCTCTGATACCGGGTGAGGCCAACCGACCGCAGTATGAGGTAATAGGAGATTGACATAGGCAGAGAGAGAGAGAAGTTGGCAGTCACAGTGAACCCACACCGATAATTAGATATTGACCACTGTCCTTCGTCTGTCATCCAGACTGCTGGATTAACAGCAATTCAATTAAGGGCCCGATTTAATCTGTGCATCACGCCCCCCCACGCACAGGGTTCCGCATAGCTATCGCCGACATCCTGTAGTACACGGCGCGGGGGGGGGGGCGCGGGCCCGCCCGGGGGGGGGGGGGGGGGGGGGGGGGGGGGGGGGGGGGGGGGGGGGGGGGGGGGGGGGGGGGGG
>JAOYSI010003607.1:0-15012 GCA_025775065.1 Hiodon alosoides
CCCCCACCCCCCAATCTTCTCTCTCTGTCTGTTTCGGTTTGATCGCCCGCTGTTCCCTCCCCCCATTACTGAAGCACACAGGCCTCAGATAAATCGCTGAAACGATACAGTTCTGTGCAATAATAACACTGTGGCATAATTATTAGTTCCAACGTCGCTTTTTGCCTCGCATAAAATCATCCGCATTAAAAAAAACAACATGATGTTTTATTCGGGTGTAAGCATGGGAAACCAACTAAATGACTAAATATCAAAGTTCCAGAACCGTTCACCGCAAGTATTATAAAAAGTACAAAATGCGCTGTATTTGACAATACATTATCCAGGTTAATGCCCAGGCCGGTGTGGTCGAGAAACAATGCTGTATCTACGTTGTGAATGGAAGCATAGTCAAATACCCACACAAGTCCAGAATAGTCTAGAAAAATCCAGAATGGCCCAACAGTGTGTGTGTTGAATTCCTATGTTTCGGCAGTGTGGCACTGTCCTGCAGTACGCTGTTCCCGCATGTGGCACTGTCCTGCAGAACGCTGTTCCCGCGTGTGGCACTGTCCTTCAGTACTCTGTTCCTGCGTGTGGCACTGACCTGAAGTACGCTGTTCCCAAATGTGGCACTGTCCTGCAGAACGCTGTTCCTGCGTGTGGCACTGTCCTACAGTACACGGTTCCCGTGTGTGGCACTGTCCTGCAGAACGCTGTTCCCGCGTGCGGCACTGACCTGCAGTACGCTGTTCCCGCGTGTGGCACTGTCCTTCAGTACTCTGTTCCCGCATGTGGCACTGACCTGAAGTACGCTGTTCCCGAATGTGGCACTGACCTGCAGTAAGCTGTTCCCATGGGTGGCACTGTCCTGCAGTACGCTGTTCCCGTGTGTGGCACTGTCCTGCAGTACACGGTTCCCGCATGTGGCACTGACCTGAAGTACGCTGTTCCCGTGTGTGGCACTGTCCTGCAGTACACAGTTCCTGCGTGTGGCACTGACCTGCAGTACGCTGTTCCTGCTTGTGGCTTCAGAAGCCAGAGCCCCCTGCTGGAGCAGCAAAGATTGCAGCCATCCGTTGAGAGGGGCTCTTTCCTGGGACGAGGGACCGTCTCTATTTTTTAATACCCCCTTCACCCCTGTGACAAACGGCCTCCGCCAGGGCCCATTGACAGGGAAGGGCATTCTGGAGGACATGTCAGACTCCCCCCGCGCCGGGGGCCGCCGTCTTTCCAGCATGCCTCCGTGTGCATCAGCGCCTCTCCACCGACACAAGCAATTAGGCCTGACCGGAGAGAAAAGGAAGCTTCGCAGTTCATCATCCACGCGTAAGAGGCCTTTACCTTCCCAGCCAGGGGTCCCGTACTCCCCGCCAGATCGTTTCATACTAGAGCAATGATTGTTAATTAGATCGCTAATCAGCGGGGACTAATTCAACTTTAAAGCGTCTATTTACACTGCTGCTTTGAACTGAATATATGTATTAAACTTGCCTTAGGTTGTCAACAGCCGCAGACTGAGACCCGGCTGTCGTTTCACACCTCCTGGGGGATTCTGGGAAAGGTATAGCAGAAAAAGAACAGAAACTGGTATCAGTGTGGACTTTCACCTTCCCTTAGTGCTCACGTAAAAACTAAAAAAACCCATACAGCCTGGCACAGGTAACAAGTGCCCGCTCCACCTATACAGGTGCTATAGAGTCACAGCGGTAGTGGGTGCTGAATTAAAACAGGTCTTTTGGATGGATTTTCCAGGCGTTGTCTTTCCGTGGTTCTAATTTTAAGTTAAAATCTGTGAGGTACAGCATTGCTGCTCCGGGCCAGCCTGTGGGCGGGTCTGCAGGCTGTGTTCCATGCTCAGTTTAAAATATGTCCCTTAACTGGTTCTCAACAATGCATTGACTTTGATACCGTAATAATAATAACTTAATATGACTTATGTACAAATTCTTCACGAGAAACACAAAAATAAAAGTCAACTCGTCAAACAAGGAAATCAAAAATGACTTTCAATGACCAGCGTTGTTTCTGTGTGAGAATTCTGGACCTCTGAAGGTACCTGCATTAAGTTCGTAACAAGGATAGCAAATGGCTGATGGACACATGATGGTGGGTGCATACACCTGTATACGATTTAAACATCCGGGTGCAAGAAGAACCATTCAATACATTATCTGCAGTCTTTGGCACGCTTTGTTTTTAATGTCCTCGAATCAGGAGAAGGCTGTTTGTGTAAGCGACTGTCTTTGTGTCCTGACCTGAGCGTGCTCCTGAAGACCTGGGGAGTTTTTCCCTCTGCCATAGAACCACCCACAGAAAGGTATATCTTTACACCTTTGTCTTACGCAGAACCACACCTGGAGTGTCCAGCCTTTCGTCGCTCTGCTCTTTGTTGGTCAGTCCTGTCTGGAAGGTTTTCTCAGCTTATTCTGACAGATTGCTAATGATCTCGATTATTTCCGGACGGTGCTGCTTTTACGATGGTGGATCCCCTGCCACTCTGTTCAGAGCAGATGATAAAGGAGACAAAATGTTGACCCTTCCAGCAGCAGAAAAAAAAAAGCGATTCTATCCACCTCAGCCATTTTTGTCTCACGACACTCTCCGTAGAGACCCATTCCCCTGCTGCCACGATAAGGTTCAATTGCTTTTAAAAGCACGATGTCTGGCCCTTCACAGAGGCGTCAGAGTGAGTAACAGGTCATCAGGAGGGCCAGGGAGGTTGAGACGACTGACGGACAGAAGCGTGACAGCTGACTGTTGGGGAAGAGGGGTCGCCGTGACGACGGATAGGACCCTCTCAGTAACTTTGCACCCCGTTGCCCTGTCTCTGGTCCATGCCTACTGTTTCAGAGGGCGTTTGTCAGCGCTAAGCGGTCACAGCTTTGCGCGCCCGTGTGATCGGTGGCCACAGGAACTGCCGCAGTCTGTGTGGGTTAACGCTCGGTGTGCTTCGTGACCTTGGGTTGTGACCTCGACACCTGACACCGAACCCACAGCGCTGGAACTGGCGAGGGACGTTCAGCCCGCAGCAGCGAGCACCCAGCGACAGGCCGTGCACTGGGGGCGCACTGCGATGACAGGCGGGAACCACGATCAGAGTCGCACGTTGTCCCTCAGTGCAAGATTCTGTGAAACACCCGTCAATTCAAACTTTTGAACGAAGGACGTCCTCAGGACACATGTGGCTCCACATCTTTATCCATTAGCCCAAAAATAAAAACTCCCTCAGAGGTATTAGAGCTGTAACACTGAAAGGTAGATTGCAGCTTTTTAAATTGCATTGGAAGGAGGGCCTGATGGGGATCATTCCACCGGGGTAATCACAGTAATTCTGCCTGACACCCAGTCTAACCCTCTATTATGCCAGAGCGAGGCTCTGCCCTGCAATGCAATGCGGTACAGATATTCTGTCTTTTCAGTGACTGGGCGGAGGAGGTTGCAGCATGGAAGCTGGAAGGAGTGTACGCAGTGTTGAAACACGCGTCGGTCTGCTGGGTGGCTGGGATCTCCCTGTAAGGCCAATATCACACCAGCGGGCTTTTTTAACATAAAATCTTCTTATCACTGGGAGGTATTTTCTTCCATTTTAACAGTGCTACAGTCAACAAAAACAGCATAAGAGTAAATAGCTCCAAATGACTTAGATCTGAAATCCATAAGGAGAGCCACTTAACACTCTCAGTGGCAATCAGAGACAGGCCGACCACCACTATGACCCCAGGCCAATTATCGAATCAGGCTATTCGTTAACAGCTCATCGTTAACATTTGTTAATTAACGGGGGGAATCGGCAGCTGACGCGCAGCTCTCGTTTCTCCATGGGGTTGAGTAGTTCTTGTTCTTCTGCCGTGAATTTTCTCAGAGGGTTCTTCAGTTCATCAACTCGTTCTTGCACGCTGTTCACTTTAAAAGCCTCTGATGAAACCTCTTCTGAGATTGAATGCTTGTGGGAAAACGTAAGTGTAGGACTATAAGTAAGACGGAGTAAAAAATTGAGAACTAATTTGAGAATCCAGCTAATATCAGAGAGCTACAACACATCAAGGAACGTGTTTATCTTCTCCCGGGAAACTGCAGACCGTTCTCAGGAATGTGACATCATGACTCCACATTGTGAAGTCCATATGTTTTGCTTCGGTCAGACCAAAACGAAAAAGTCAGTTTGAATATGCACGACATGACGCAGCAAACGGATAAAAAAAAAAACGGGCATTTTCACCCAGGGAGTCTCCATTTCGTCTCAGCCTCTCTCCTGTGATTCTCTCCTGACCCCCCTGCGAGGTTCCAAGAGTCCCATCCTCTCGCCTCACAGTGCCGGGTCCTGACAGACTGGGGAAAAAAACACACACACACACACACACACACACACACACACACACACACACACACACACACACATACAAGCGCACAGTGGAAAACACTGAGAAACACTTGGCTTCGAATGGCTTCATGTCTTCACGTGTTGAAATCTACGATCGGAGTTCACTCAGGTTTGGACTGCTTAAGGGTGGGACTACACAACCATGAGCTAACACCACCTGTTTCGTGGGGTTGGCAGGACGACGTGGCACTGAGATTAAAATCTTGGATCCTCCCCAATGAGCAAAGGTTTGGCAGAGCCTCCATTTCAGACTTGCCTGTGGATTTCTGGGAGGGCTTGGTTGGTGTTTGGTGTGGATTGCGGGCTAATATCCGCTCTAATTTCTGCCTACCTACCATAAACTTCTGATCGTTCCGACATATAAAGTTAATGGCTAATCCCGCTATGGTAGCATAACAACCGCAGACATTTACGTACCATAAATACTGATAGTGATGGCGACTGTTTGTCTTGTTAACGGTCAGCACCCCCCCCCACCAATCTTCCAGAGCGTCCCATGGACCTGTGAGCACTGTCATTTGCCTATTCTGTGCTGATTCTGTGCCGCAGCAGAGCACAACAATGGTATCTTTATAACGGCTTGGCTCGATAAACGCTTATCTTTCGCGGTCAAGGAAACCATGGACCGACACCCTTTGTTCTCAAGCAGATAAAACGTAAAAAAAAACAAAACTTTTTTTTATCCGCAAATAAAAGACTTTAAATAATTGACTGCGTGCGTGCGTGTGGGCGACTTTGCTTCGATCGGCATGAATGGCGAAAGTGGTACATACACGTGCACGCGCGTGCATGCACGGGAGAGTGCAGAAGTGCAGTGCACGTGCAGGCCTCCGAGCGTCGTCTACCCCTTTCGTCATCCGTGCCAACCGAGGCAAAGTCGCCCGCAACGTAAGGACGCAGAGCGCGAGAAACAAGCCCACTTTCCCAGTCCGGCGTTATCTTACGCAGAAGGACCGCGCAGCTTTTCCCGTGGTTAATCCCCGGAGGGCGTGCACGCGTCCCAATTGTTCTCCTGGGCCAGAGAGCAGTTGCTAATGTATTCACCCCCTCCGTTTCGTCTGCAGCTCACATGGTTCTGACAGCATCCTGTCATCCCATTACCCAAAGCTGAAAAGCCCCACACCATGTATGTAAGCTCGGAGAGGCAGAATCTAAGAACCAGGCTTCATTATTATTATTATTATTATTATTATTATTATTATTATTATTATTATTATTATTATCATAGTATTCTACTAACGGCCTCTGCAACTTTCCTATAGGGAGGACATTTTAATTAATTTTAATTAATTTAACTCTCTCTATGAAGTGATGCTTCCACACCCCCGCGCGGTTAAAATAAGGGGGCGTCCCAGGACACAGTTTTACTCGAACACTCGCCCAGGATCCGCGGGGGGCAGGTCTGTCACATCACTTTCTGTATGCGTTTTGGACCAGCCGCACACGGCCCCCCTTTTCACTGGCGTCGGGCACCTCCTGTGAACCCCCGGGACAGCTTGATGAGGACGACACTCGCTTGCATCACCCAGCAGACCCCTGCCGTTCAGGAGCAACGACCCACCTATAACTCAGGAGTCACAACAAACCTGTTTTTCATGGACTAACCACACATTCTTATTATCAGCATTATTATTGTCATAGTTAGGATTGTTTATTGTTGTTGTTAGGGTTTATTATCATGAATTTTGTCTGCTACATAAAGGAGTAAGGAAAGGTCATAGGGTCAAAAGGAAGGCGAATGAGCTTTAGCCTTATGGTATACAGTTATGCTCCCTAAATTTTATTATTATACTGAAAATATAATTCATTCACCTGTGTCCCTGGATCCATTCTATAATGACTGAAGGTTTATTTTGCAGGATAAAAACCGCAAAATAGCGATAATGACACACGTTGTGCTTGCCTGCATCAATGCATGGATTGATCAATTTAAATTCCAATATTTGTTCTATATCTTCTTTGTGATGACACTCTCTCTCATTGGCCGCTCTCTAAATGTGAGGGCAGAAATCTACATCCCTGCCATAAGTATGCATGCTTTAATAATCTGATACATCTGATAAATAATTATGCAGCTTTTTTGCACAAGCTGACAAATTTGCTTGATTATCTCTGAGGCAGGTTGTCTTTTGCAGCATGGAAGACACACCAACATGCTGGCGACCGCTAGGCCCAGTGGACTTTAGAAGAAACCCAACTACGAGCACACCTCACAGCCTACAGCAGGTCTACACCCCACACCTCACAGCCTACAGCAGGTCTACACCCCACACCTCACAGCCTACAGCAGGTCTACACCCCACAGTGCCAGGGCAGTAATGACGGGTTAAATAATGATCGCTCTGCATGGAGCTAATTCTCTGATAAAGGGCCTTCAGCATGGAGGTCAGTCTTTCTATGACCCTGTGGCCCACAGCGCATTGGAGTCACCCAAAGCGTAGAGGTTAGTCTTTCTATGACCCTGTGGCCCACAGCGCATTGGAGTCACCCAAAGCGTAGAGGTTAGTCTTTCTATGACTCTGTGGCCCACAGCACATTGGAGTCACCCGAACCGTAGAGGTCAGTCCTTTTTGTCACCCACATCGTGAAGAGAATACATGACTCTTTCTGAGAAATCTAGCCCATGCCCAATATAATAGGAAGAGCTGTGTGTAGGAGGAAGTAAAAGTGAGAACCTGTGGTGACTTAAAGCCCACACACAACACCAGCGTTGTGTTGCAGGCCGTGATATTGGAATGAGCTGTATTTAGAGCTGTGCAGATTTGGATGTAATCCTAACAAAGAAGCTAACATTCTATAGCAGCAAACTTCCTCATCGCTAAGCTAGTCGGTCTGAAAACTTTCATGGGATTACTCATCCATCAGCAATTCCAGATGAGCAATTTGGTACATTTTTATGGCTTTAAAGAAGGCAGTCATGGAATCCCGCTGAGCATGTTGAGTATCTTCGATACTGAGCACAAACAAGGTGAGGAGGTGACGTGATGAGGAGGTGATGTGCGGAGGTGTGGGTGCAGGAGGTACAACATTTCGACTATGAACGCTTAGGCCAGCATGTTGGCATTAGGCCTTTGCATAATAAAGAGCAGTTTATAACCCGTCTCGGAGCTCAAGCTGAGTCCTAAAAATGAATGACCGGTGACAGCTGTTATCAAACAGCTTTTTAAATGAAAACACTGCATGCGTCACAGGGGTCTGCAGCAGACTGGCAGCGTCTGAAACCATACACTTCAACCCTCTCCCAATAAGGCTGTGCACAGACGGTTTGGGGGGCAGGGCTAAAAAGGGGCACCCTGATAGAATCATTAATCCCCCCCCACGGATGTATCTGTGCACGTGCCTGTCGCCCAGTGACATGCTCTTCTGGGAGAAAAAGGGAGAGCAACAAAAGAGGGAAATCAGCCAATCATTACCTTGCAGTTAAGCAGCAGCCCTCCACGACCCACCAATCATGACGTCCTCTTTACTGTAGGAGCGGTACAATACGTCACCCTGCTGGTCACACCCCTCATCATTGTGCCTTTATTGATGTTTTTTTCTAATGCAAAGTGAAACGCAGAAGAAGGCCGTGCGCCTGCTTGTCACTGCGGCTTTCAGGACTCAAGACCACGGCGCGACTTGCAGGAGCAACCTCTCCGATGGATTCCCCTGTTTTAAAAGGCCTCCACACGTTTCTGAAGCTACCCTGACCTACTTTAAAGGAGACTCCCGTCAGCCCTGAGTGATGTGTGCCATGGAGGTACGAGTGAATGAATGTGTCCCACCGGCTGGAGACACAGCCCCCACTCGAGCACACTGGTGAAATCGGAAGGAGAGTGCTCATTGGAGGGGTTAAAATATTAGAAATATTACTGTGACTATACATCTTGGTCAGTTGTAGTGTACAATAACTTATTTGGTTAAAGAATAAAGGACACATTATGGGCCAGCCAGTTGCAGGGCCGTAATTATAATATATATTGGGGGAAGGGGGACATACCCCCCCCCCAATATATTGATATAAAAATATAAATCAAATAAAAATGTGCTATTTGGCAGATTTGGTTCCCCCCTGTGTTGACTCAATGGCTACGTCTCTGGCCTGTTGTGTGAGTAGATGCTAAGGCCAGGTATTTCCTGTGTTACTGAAATGGTAATAAAAAACTGTTAAAGGGACTGCAAGTATGAATGCTGGCTTTCTCTGGAGTGAAAATGAAACTCAATGTTAAGACTTTTGCACTAGCATCAGATAAAAAGTGGCCGTCAGCATGGGACACAGACTTTGTGTCGCTGCAGATGCGTAAGAGAGAACATGTCATACCATGTGTCGCTTAAGTCTACGAAATACTCCATCATGCTCCAGTCTCGGTACCTGACGCACAAAGCTAAAGCGCCGCTCTGGATGGTGAACCGCGAATAATTAGAACAAAAGTTTTTTTTTTCTTTTCTGAATGAAGTAGTAAGTCCAACACGGCGTATAAATGAACGTAGCTTCTATTATTTTCCCTCCATTTTGTTGTCCCCCCAGACATTCCACGGTAAAAGACATTTTTGCCCTGAGAGAAATAGCGCTATTTTAGGGGGTTACGTCACGAGTTTCTCCTTAGTACCACCATTGTCTCCCTTGCTTTCTCATAAAAGCGCAACACATCGATGTTGTTTATCGTTCATAACTATATAGTTATGGGGTTAAAAAAACAAAAAAAAAACAACTGCTGGCTGTTTTCTGGAAGAAAAATAAACTAGTACGACCAGTTCCTCTTCGGGCACCTAATATGTTCGATCGCAATAAAAAAAGAAAAAAGAGTCTACAGTTGGGTCTTCTTCTATATTCTGAACTTTTATGCTTTTGAAAGAACAAGAAATACACGCGTGTCATGTACTGAAATAACATCTGTGATAAATAATGTAAGTCTGCCTATTGCATTTTATCATTTTAAAACGGATTCATATTATTAATTTTTAGACATAATTTTGTGTTTTGGAACGGATCATTCAAAGCAAAACGTTTTGTCGTGACAACACGATACGCGCATGGGAACTGGTTTAACCTTGAACTGTAGACATTACACTAGAGATCTGCCATTACAGATTAAATCAATTCAACATTTAAAATAAGAATTGCCAAGTAGCCTACGGGATGCACAGTGAATCGAGTTATAGCCTAAATACTGGGTGGTTGTCCAATCACATGTAATTCGTTAAAATATCGATCTATCACATTCAGAACGTGCCTGTTTCGAGCGCGCCGGCGCGCGTGCGTGCGTGTCTGAGTGTGTCGGTGTGTGTCTGTGTGTGTCTGTGTTTTTCTATTCACTGAGAGAACGTCCACACGTCAGCCTACTTGGGGAGGGCTCTGTTGCTTAAAATTCCGTGAAACTGACAGCCAATAGTCCAGACTCGCAGCGTGGGGAAAGCGATGGGGTAATCGGTGGAAACCAGTGTGGAAAATGCGAACAAAAACAGTGTACAAGCAGACGCGAGACTGACACCGGCTGTGAAGGTGCACGGAGAGAACGGTCGCTCTGTTCTACAAGTTGAATCGATTTACCAAAACATCGAGGGCAAAGACCAGAACCGAGGAAGGGGGTAACGAGGGCGGACTGGTTGGTTCGAGTAGCATTGCCCTTTGGGGGTGGAAAAAGATGACAGTGGTCCCTGCAGACAACCTGGATGAGACTGTGGCACTTGCAGCCCTGTCCCAAGATGTATTTGACCCAGAGCAAGTGGACCAGGAGTGCTGCGAGAGGGTGGTTATCAACATCTCCGGGCTGCGCTTCGAGACACAACTGAAAACCCTCGCGCAGTTCCCCAGCACATTGCTGGGGGATCCGAGGAAGAGGATGCGCTTCTTCGACCCGCTGAGAAATGAATACTTCTTCGACAGGAATCGACCCAGCTTCGACGCGATCCTGTACTATTACCAGTCTGGGGGAAGACTGCGAAGACCCGTTAACGTTCCCATGGACATATTCATGGAGGAGATTAAATTTTACGAATTGGGGGAAGAGGTTATTGAAAATTTCAGAGCAGACGAAGGTTTCATTAAAGAAGAAGAGCGCCCGTTGCCAGACAACGAATTCCAGCGACAGGTCTGGCTTTTGTTCGAATATCCCGAGAGCTCAGGTCCAGCCAGAGGAATAGCTATAGTTTCCGTTCTTGTCATCTTGATTTCAATTGTAATTTTCTGCTTGGAGACCTTGCCGGAGTTTAGAGAGGAAAATAAATTATTTGAGGACGGCCGAGCGCTGAACGGGACTTCTCACAGTAAGAAACCCAATCCGTTCACAGACCCATTCTTCATTGTCGAAACGCTGTGCATAATCTGGTTTTCATTTGAACTGCTGGTAAGATTTCTCGCGTGCCCCAGCAAGCCCGCCTTCTTTAAAAATATAATGAACACCATTGACATTGTGGCTATCATGCCCTATTTCATCACGCTGGGATTGGAATTAGCGGAGCACCAAGGAAACGGGCAGCAAGCGATGTCGTTGGCCATTCTCAGAGTTATCCGCTTGGTCCGCGTTTTTAGGATTTTTAAGCTTTCCAGACACTCCAAGGGTCTCCAAATCTTGGGCAAAACCCTCCAGGCTAGCATGAGGGAGCTCGGTCTTTTAATCTTCTTCCTCTTCATCGGCGTCATCTTGTTCTCCAGCGCCGTGTACTTCGCCGAGACCGATGACCCCGAGTCGGTATTCAGCAGTATCCCCGACGCGTTTTGGTGGGCAGTGGTGTCCATGACTACCGTGGGCTACGGAGACATGTGCCCCGTTACAATTGGTGGGAAAATAGTCGGTTCGCTATGTGCGATCGCAGGTGTGCTCACCATCGCGCTACCCGTCCCAGTTATCGTCTCAAATTTCAACTATTTCTACCACAGAGAGACGGACCACGAGGAACAATTCAAGTATACACATGTGACGTGTGGTCAGCAGCAGCCCTCGTTCGGAGAATTAAAAAAGAGTGACAGCAAATCCTCTCTCGCAAAATCAGAATACCTGGATTCAAGCGATTTCGATGCAATAAAATACACAAATTGTAGCCCACACAAAGCCTACACGGGGAAACTGACAGATGTGTGATTGTTCACGGCGCAGAAAAATTAAGTAGAGGACAGGTGCGTTTCTGTGAGTAGATCCTAATTTGCCACTTTTGCTTACACACACCGGCAGCCTCTTGTTGCTCTCATTTGTCAATTGGAATGGAGGATTTCATTGAGTGAAGACGTTAGACGTGAATAACACAGGAGCGTATTGTCGTTTCACTTCCAACTGTTCTCCGTGATTGGCGCCCGTTGCATTAGACGCGTAAAGTTGCTTATCAACACAGAAAGGAACAGCCTCTAATGTGCATCTTTGGTTGTGGGACGTAATTACTCTAAACAGAATTAGACCCGTGTCTGTGGGTTTTCTCACATCTCTCCGTCACAAATTTTACACGACTGTCTCCACACGGGCATTATACCCACCCACGAATCAGTTCCAGGGAATTCGCGGAGTTGGACGCGTTCTCGCGGCTATGCCGTTGTCTTCAATAACGCCGGCTAATGCACGCCCTCAGGGGACCCACAAATCGGAATCAAAAGGCAGCCGCCACACACCACAAAAACCCCACCACACATATTGATTTTATGGCACTTCTGATTCTAAACTCTTTTAAAAGTCTTCTTTTCTGTGACTCGAATCAAGTTTCGAAAATACAGGACGGCGTTGTTTACATTCGTTTGTTTATTTTATATACTGTCACCGAAGGTGATGTTCTGCCATTTGCAGTGCTTGAAATATAAATTATTTTTAGAAAAAGTGCAATTTATTTGTTTTTTCAGAATGCGATTAAAACTTCACAAGGAATGTGCTCGCTACATTATAGAGCTTCAGGTTGATTCTGCGAGATTTCAAATCTCAGAGCGCCACCGTGTGAGCAAGAAGGAGCCTTGCCTCGGACGTCTTTGGAGACAGTTATGTTTCTATAGCAACCTTTCCAGACTGTTCTTTTTCTTTTTTTGTCATTGAAAGGAGACTCTTCAGTCTAAAGAAACGTATTGGAGTAATGTAATTACAAAAAAAATAAATAATAATATTTTTCTTTTTAATTATATTATTCGGAAGACCCCGACACCGACTCAAGCCGACTCAAGTTAATATACTGACAACAAGACTACAATTATTGGCTTATTTTGAATATTAGTGGAGTATATTGCCTCTGAATATAAAAACCATGGTAATTGTTTGGATCGATTCGAAAATTTAATTGAATAAACTCAGCGACAAACCTAAGTAAACCATGTTAAATAAATGCGGTCGATGTTTTGTGGAGCTATAAATAGCGTACTCGTTTAATAGCATAGAAACCTGGAATCTATAAAGAACCCGAATCCATGAAGTGAAGTGAAATATAAGCAACACCCTTTGTTTTTTTGTTCACGAATCATTCTTTAATGGGAGGACCTTCATTAAACGCCAGTGACGACACTGGACCCGAGCTCTTACGTTATTAGATGGGGAAGTGACGTTCGAAGAATTCGAAAGGAAGAATTGTGGACTGTGCCGCCGTGAGGTAAGTTTACAGATCTTTCTGGGTGATGTCAAAAGTAATTCGAACCGGTCGTACGTCTATTTTTCTAATGTAAAACATTGGCGAAACATAAATACCTGATTTCATTTTTTACGGTTTTTGTTTTCTACATAAGGAAATAATAATGCAATATTTCGAATTTACGTCTGATTGTACTTTTATGTCGGTCGGTAGATTCCCAATACAGAAAAATAGAGAATAGGAAGACTGCGTCACGTAATGGCATTAAAATAGGATAGTAATGTTTGCAAAATATAATATGCTATAGTAGCCTCTTAAAACTGGCGAGTGTGCTAAATGTTTTATTATTATTATTATTATTATAATGAATCCACGACCAAATTAATGACTTTTATGAATTTCGAGAAATATGGTGTGCATTTCAGTGTCAAATAAATTTGTGCTGAAGAACACATATTGACTGCTAGAGGGCAGTGTCGGCCTGCAGAACTACAGCACTGTGGACAGCTCTTAACTAAATCGGAACCATTTTAGCATTTCTCACCGCTAACCTACAATTTGCCTCGTTATTTTAGTAGATCTAACTAATTTAAGCAAAAAACACTCTACCGATTTTCATAAATGAACGTGGAAATCAGAATGTCATTTGGCAGTGGTTTGAAAATGCCAAATCCCGTACAGTAAACCACCTAAACCACTTGGCTTCGTTGCTCGCTGTGATCGATCGCATACTCGATTTATGCTTATTTCAACATTCAAACACGAAAAGAACTACAGCATATCTAATGGTGTGGCTTTTCCCGTAGTTTGCGTTGCAGGTCTGCAGGTCTATGATATTATGAATGATTTGCCTTGTTTTATTGGGGATGTATTGTGATAATTACCCATTCGATTTAGATTTTTTTGATGCTCGTGTTTATGGGTATAGATAGTTAAACCTGCTCTATTTTAAAATGTTGCTGAATTTGCTACGCTCTAGATAGATTATTTTGGTTTTAATTCGAATTTCATTTGATCCCGATCCCTCCCGTCTAAGTATGTTCTATGTGTGCGTGCCGGCGTACCCACCACACGCGAGACAGCTTGGCTGAAGCAGCGAATGGTAAAAAGCTTTAGAGATGTCACACTGGTGTGCATCATCTGATTGCGGAGTTTAGCACACATACGATGTAACGCGACATTTCGAAGCCCGCGAGTGTCGCTAATTCACCCTGGCAGTGTTGTTCCGCGGCTTCCAAATGAACAGCAGTTCTGAATGAACGCTGGATTTGGAATGCCACTGATCGCCTTGCTGATAAGGTCAACGAGACTGAAGCCTTTAGAACAATAAATACCGGCCAAGCCGTGATGTTTAAGTGGACCTGACTATTTGAATGACCCTTTCCTGTGTCTGCCCTTCAAGATGGTCATTCATTTTATTTTAAAAACCCTCTCATCATAGGACTAACATGTAGGAAACAGGAAGCAGTGTTCAGTGCACTGTGACCATCTCTCTGAAAACTGCATTGCAGTGCTGTGTATTCAAACTACAGCCCTGTTGTCTTTTGGTTTGCAGGAGACGAGAAGACAAGGGAAGCCTGCCCTTTTCTCCACTTCACTCCTTCACAAAGAATCAGGCTGGCCATGAGGAAAAACAATCAAACAAGCAGCTGCTCACTTGGCCAATAGCTCAAAGGCGTCATGCCTAACTAGAGGACAGAGAAGTCATTTTCCCTTAATGGGTCAAAAACCTGGATGGAGGCCCTAACAGCTTTTCTAAAACATGCAATGCCTTTGCTGTGGAATTAAAAAAACAAAAAAAAAAACAGATCACTGAGCACAGATCAACACGGAGGCCACGGCGAGGTGTAAACCTGGAATCACCAGTTCTGTACATTTCTGCACACGGACCCCGTAATGTACTCAAGACTGCCTTGTCTGGAGAAGCCTTGTCTCTGAGAGGGGAGAGCAAAGTCTGTATTCCCTGTGAGCGTGTCAACAGGATGTGCTGTGTGTACTTTGCATATCACGTGCTATGCCAAAACATTATAGCATGCTATGGGGACTAGGGCATTTAAACAGGTAAAAACTATACTGTTTTTGTTCTGTATCAACAGCTTAAATCTTGTGGGAACAACAAATTGCTCTCTTTCTCT
>JAOYSI010003608.1:0-15012 GCA_025775065.1 Hiodon alosoides
ACTGCATGGCTAGGTGCTTGATTTTATACACCTGTGGCAATGGGACTGAATGAAACACATGAATTCAATGATTAAGAGGTGTGGCCCAATACTTTTGTCCATATAGTGTATGCCTGTAAGTGTGGGTGTCTGAGCATGCATGTGGTTCTGTCTTTGTGTGTGTGTGTGTGAGAGAGAGAGTCTGCACAGAATGAAAGCATGCTTGTCAAATGAGTGAAACCATTTGCTATAGTGTCATACAATAGGCTGACATGTAAATTGCAGCAATTCCTTCCTCAGAAATTGAACATCCCTATTACACAGGAAATACTTCACGTTAGAAATACTTCCTTTTTCAACAGCTAAGGGCTATGGAATTTCACATAACAACCACTATGAAATGGCCCAGAAATTATTTTGTAACATTATAGTCTGAGTTGAGTCATTTGGGGAGGGGGGTGCTGATTGGCTAGACTTGTGGGGACCGTTCTGTCTGCATTATCCCTGCTTTAGCGCCAGTTTTAGCCATGGGCCTCCACTCTGGTCAGAGGTTTCCTGTCTACCTGGGCCCAGGTGAGCTCTACCTGTGTCGAGCTTCGCTTCGGGCGTTGTCAGAGTCGCAATTGGTCCAGTCCGGGTGGGAGTTTCAGCTCTCTCACTGGAGCCGGAGCCCTCAGTCCAACTCCTTCTTGCAGCAGTTTTCTTTGTCCCGAGGCCGGTGATGAAGCCTACGCCGTCGCTCGTCTTCCTGTGCAATCTGGGTTACGAGCTCATTAACATTTTGAGAACGTACCCAGTGAACATTGTCCTAGATTTGACTCTCCACCCCCCCCGCTCTGTGGTATTCCCTCTGTCACCTGTTCACTTCCTCTCTCCTGACTCTCCCAGGAGTTCAGCCGAAGAGGTACTGTCCTGTCTGCCGTGTTTTCTCACCCCTGCTGTGATGTAGAAGTCCTCGGCTTTTGGCAGTGTGGTCGTTTTATTCACTGTCTGGGATTGGGCAGAACGCCCCGTGACGAATGGGGAGGCGGGCTTATGCCGCACTGTAGGGTGTGCTCACTGGCCGTGCGGCGCTGTCATTCACGCGTCTCCTGACAAGTGGCTTAGTGTCAGCGGCATCTTCACCTGCACTCTGTTAGCTGGATCGCCTGTTATTGTGTCACCTTTCGATGCCCTGGAGACGGGCGCCGCGGCAACACGCTGCCTCTGTTCTGATAAACAGACGTCCTCCCTTGCCCAGCTGGGCACCGGACCTCGGGTTCAGTCAGTTGCTTTATCATGGCGGCTATCTCTTAGGTGAAGCGATAACCTCAGAAGCCGGGGCGGGGGAGGGGAACCAAAAAGGGAACAAAAGGATCTGTCTTCTCTCATTTCATCTTAAATGTGTCAGTGTGACTGCAATTGCTGTTCATTAGGCCGGCGCGGTCCGATGATTGGCTCAGTGCAGTTTTGGATTAAAGGAGAGCAGAACTTGCGGCATGTTAGTTATTTGCATGCACTCTGTCCGCGTATTTTATTTATTTATTTGTTTGTTTATTTATTTATTTCTGTATTTCCCCCCACTGAGTCCCACATTTAAATCTCGGCCCAGTTTTTTCACGCGCTGTTTCCGTAACTGGCGGTGATCAAATCTCTCTCTTTTTTCTGCTCACTAGAAGCTTTTCTTCACCCAACTCCGCCCCCCCCACCCCCCCCCCAACTTTTCTCGATTTCCATATGCCTGTCCTTTAAAAGCATACCGCTGCTGATATTAGTTTATCCAGCTGAATGCCCGGATGACATTGAAATGAGTGTGTTTCCATGGGACTTTGTGCTTTGGAGCTTTTTTGTTCTTTAAATCAAAGGTTTATTTAAATACGGGGGTGTGTATGGGAGCGTAGCCCGACACTTTCGGATCACCCGGAGAAGAATAGCTCAGTGGCTGTGGGCGCTGACCCTGTGCGCAGAGGTTCCCGGATTCAGATGTCCCATCCGTTTGACTGATGTATATTCCCCCAGTGCCGCAGAGGTCTCCGTTATCATGGCTGTGTTTCTTTGTAAACACGCTTCTCTGGTTTTACATGTTCAGTTTTCGGAAGCTTTTAGCCCCCCCTAAGGCCAGGGGGCAGTGCAGGCAAATCCAATCACAGCCAGACCCAAAGCCTTCTCAGAGCCAGACCCACAGCCCGCTCACAACCAGACCCACAGCCCGCTCACAACCAGACCCACAGCCCGCTCACAACCAGACCCAAAGCCCTCTCACAACCAGACCCAAAGCCCTCTCACAACCAGACCCAAAGCCTTCTCAGAGCCAGACCCAAAGCCCATTCTTTCGCAGGGCAGCCATAGAGAGTGGACTGCTTCTGTACGCTTTTGGTTTTCTCCTTGACCTGTCGGTCACATCTTGTTGTATTCAATTGCTTAGCAACCATCCTACTTTGCACGCATTAGTTTCTGTACTTTGCAGATAATTACCTCCATTAGCTTATGTAATTAATTAGAATTCATTTTTTATTTTTATGTATTTCTACTTTTAGAATACAAATACAAGCTCTTTTTGTTTATTATATAAAATTAATAATCTGATGATTCAGTACAGCCCCTGGGCTTTTTACTCGAGAAAGCAGAATTCCCTTCCTCAGGGACAGCGGTTATGCTTTCGCCCTGTCCTTGCGTTTTGAATTCCCAGGGAGATGCCGGGCGGTTGACTCCTTTAGACTTACAAATTTTCCTGTTTGTCTGTGCGAGTAAATTTGAGATCCCTGGATCCGATAAGGCCTCTGTCCGCGAAACACTATAGCAGGGTCCATAGCGTCTGACTCCTGGGCACGCACACAGGAGGGGGGTTGAGTCTCCAGGTCCTTTTCAGTCGCCCAAATTCCTAAAATTCCACCGACTTTTCATTTTTTGCCGTCATTTATTTACTTATTTATAGTAAAAAAATGTTCACGGTCGTGAATGCATGCAATAGCAAACCTTCCCCTGCTCTGTCACCTTTCCTGGAAATGGGCCCCGGCAATTTGGGGAGGTCACGCCCCCACACTTCGACCGACAACACACAAGCTCCCTGTTCGCGACGCGCCTCATCTTGCTTCCGCCATATCAGCGAAAGGCAGTACAAAGGGGTCAGAATTCGGCACTTAACTCCTGACCCGGGCCCCTCTGCGTCCCCTGAAGACGGGCCGTCCCGCAAGGTCAGCCCAGTCACCGCGTAATGCCCGGAGCGGTAAAGGACACGTCGCGCAGAGTACTGCTGAGTTTGAACACACGCTGATGGTGAGGGCCGTATGCACTTTAATACCGGGCTGATATCTGCGTTGTTTTTATTCCACGCTTGCAGTACTCAGATGGGACCAGTACTCAGATGGGAGTCTGGCCATCAGATGACAGACAGACACCCAGTGGCTTGACGTGGGGTCTAGGACTTGGCGTTCCGCGGGGAAATAACTGCAAAGTTACCACAGGGAAATTAACAGTAAATACCCACGGGGAAATCTTGCACACACACACGACGCTAACTAGCCGCTCACTAAACATACATACCTAACATCTCAAAGACCTATTAATCATTACTGCACACTGGATACTATAAGATAGCAAAAATATCCCCTTTACCTGCCTTTGCAGATATATGGCTGGTCTGTGTTAGCGATGGAATTAAAATGCACCTTAACTATTTTTTTTTTTAAAACTGTGTAAAACAGCTAATTCTTACCTAAATAAAAAATGAATAATAAAAGCAATTTTCTTTTTATTGTTAAGGCCTTCAGAAAAGGCCATAAAGGCCCTGAGACTTCACTGAACTCGACACATGACAGACACACCCGTTCCCAGCGACGTAAGCAGCCTGGGTCCGACAGCAGTCTCGGGGAAAGGGTTATTACAGTATGGCAGGACGGCTCCCAGAAGTTGATTAACGCGTTTTTGAAAGTTTCAGTCGCCGGCATGACCGTTGGGTTAAAAAAAAAAAAAAAAAAAAAGGAACTTCTTTTCAAGTGTATTTAATAATGTTGGATACTGTCCAGCGCAGAATTAGGTCATTATTAATGGTCAAAATGTTAAATGAAACTTTGGGTTAGTAATTAGCTTTTTAATTACGAGCTCCTTCATTTCTAATTATGTGAACAGATTAATTTCTGTTATTATTATTTTACTGGCCTATATCACGTAGAATGTAATGAAAGCTGCATCTTTTTGACAGTGTCTCAGAGTCTCCGCAGGACACACACACACACACACACACACACACACACACACACAGAAACACACACACACACACAAACACACACACACACACACAAACACACACACACACACACACACAGAAACACACACACACACACACACACAAACACACACACACACACACAGAAACACACACACACACAAAGATACACACACACACACACATACACACACACACACACTCTCACTGATACACACACACACACACACATACACACACACACACACACACACACACACATACACATACACATACACACACACTCTCACTGATACACACACACACACATACACACATACACATACACTCTCACTGATACACATACACACACATACACACACACTCTCACTGATACACACACACATACACACACACTCTCACTGACACACACACACACTCTCACTGAAAAACACACATACACACACACTCTCACTGATACACATACACACACACACATACACACACACTCTCACTGAAAAACACACACACATACACACACACTCTCACTGATACACAAACACTCACTGATACACACACACTGTCACTGATACACACACACTCACTGATACACACACACACACACACACTGATACACACACTCTCACTGATACACACACACACTCTCACTGATACACATGCACACACACACACACACACACACACTCACTGATACACACACACACACACACACACTCTCACTGATACACATTTACACACACACACACACACACTCTCACTGATACACATTTACACACACACTCACGTACACCTCACACACACTTGCACCAGTTTATGGTTAATACATAGTTTCAGTTATGTTGTAGGAACGTTATAAGACTCCTGGAAAGCTGTGAAAAGCAGCCATTTGAACAAAATGTGTGTGTCTGTCTTCAGTCTTCATCTCGGGGTAGGCAGTACTGTAATATCGTCAGGATGTCGTAGTCCTCTCAGAGCTCTGGCTCAAATATGCCCCTCCTCCTCTTTCAAAACAACGGACCTGAAAGGGTTTTACAGCATCTCAGCTGTGTTTTAATGTCTCCTCTTATGGAAAAAAAAAAGTACTAAATATTTACGGTGCTTTGTAATGTGTCCCGTTGTGTCAGATTTATTCTGTCCCCGTAAGCTGCAATAACCCTCAGGAGTTTTCCCTCTTTGAAGCGCTCCTCCGTCCAGGACTGGGTATCGATCACGGCGCGCTCCGAGGATTAACTCTGGGTTCACTTCATTTGTTTGGGCTTGATAAAGGGATGAGCCGGCAGGCAGGGAGGGACGTCTCCTCACACACGTGGACTGGACCGGACCGGCCTCTGTAGAAGCTAGAGCGAGGTCTGTTTGGTAGAGAAAGCCTCTGCACAGGAACACTGCCGTCAGGAAGTTGTTTCATAAGAACGCTGGAGACAGGAAGTTGTCTCAAAGGAACTCTGGGGAAGACAGCATGCAGGAACGCTGGAGACAGGAAGTCACCAGGCAGGAACGCTGGAGACAGGAAGACACAACGCAGGAACGCTGGAGACAGGAAGTCACCAGGCAGGAACGCTGGAGACAGGAAGTCACCAGGCAGGAACGCTGGAGACAGGAAGTCACCAGGCAGGAACGCCGGAGACAGGAAGTCACCAGGCAGGAACGCCGGAGACAGGAAGACACCACGCAGGAACGCCGGAGACAGGAAGACACCACGCAGGAACGCCGGAGACAGGAAGAGAGCAGGCTGGAACGCCGGAGACAGGAAGTGAGCAGGCAGGAACGCAGGAAAGCCGGAGACAGGAAGTCACCACGCAGGAACGCAGGAAAGCCGGAGACAGGAAGTCACCACGCAGGAACGCTGGAACGCCGGAGACAGGAAGTCACCACGCAGGAACGCTGGAGACAGGAAGTCACCATACTAGAACAGTTGATCAGGGCTCGCTGACAGAGCGGTTTGTCAGGCGCTCAGGGCAGCGAGTGTCCGTCATGCTTGGTTGCACTTCTGCATCTGGTCCAGTAGGCTCCCGGGACTTTCACACTCAGACAGCGGGTCTCTGACCACGCTGGGCCCGGAGGCTCAGTGAAAAGGGCTCCCCCTTTGTATTGGAACGCCGGATAAATAATCTGTTTATATTTAACAATTGTTAAGAAAACATTCAATTACGCCCACGTAAAAACAGACGTAATACTATTACGTTACAGTAAATTGTCGTTTGTGGCAAATAGTTTTTGTTCTCTTTAAATGTTTTTACTTAAAACGGTCAGCCACCCCTGGGAGTGGGAGTTCCTACTATTAAAAATAGAATAAATACAGATAGCACTTTGTTACAATAACCTTCCCAGACTTCCTGGGAACAGACCTTTTTTTTCTCCCTCTGAAGCGATGTCTCTTGTCGTTTGTGAAATGAGTTTAATGTCGGCGGGTCAGTGGCCGAATGAGGAAGCTGTGACCCAGCGCAGCGTGAAGGATGAATGGATGTCAGTCTCGGGTTAAGTAGCGTAGAGTGTCAAGGTTGGATAAACTGGTCAGAGCCCAAGCTAAAAAGAGACCCCTGCAGGTCGGGGGGTTAGGCTTTGAATTACCCTCAAAAAGAGTTTTTTAAAAAGGGCTTAATACCAGGGCCTTTTAAAGAGCCCCCGAAAAGCAGCAGGAGGCTCGGACCTGGAGCCCTTTGATGCCAATAACAATAAAGTTTATGCTAAACGGAGGGCCGTTCGCGGGCGGCTCAAAGTTGTAGCCGTCGCCTGAGACACACTAATGTAATTCCTGCAGGGGCTTTGACATGGGGTGTAATGGGGCCAGCTTTGATGAATGAGGCATGGGTTGGGATTTTGTACCTACGTGAGGTGAGCGTTGTACATGAGATTTGTGCTTTTGATTGTGGGAGTACGAATGCGCTTGTGTGCGTATGTGCCCGCGAGTTTCAACCTCGGCTTACCTTTCCTTCTACCCAACTGACTGCTGTTGGCTCATTCCACCACCGAGGGGCACTGTTTGCACCGTCCGACGTCGGCCTTCACTTTACGGCACTGTGGAGCGTGCATACTTGACTCGGGTTACTGGATAGAGAAAAAAGCCCAAGTTTTTCCTTTGTGCCCTTGTGAAGGAGTTGGCAGGAATCTGAACTGCAGTGACGCGACACCCCTATGGCGCTATCTCAGAGCTGAATGAATGTGCCTAGGGTCCCAACCCCCCTCCCACATCCAATCCCATCATGCCACTGACTTATGGGAGTCATTGGGAGTCAAGTGGGGAAAGAGGCCCCTTCCTTCTGGTAAGCGTGTCCGTCTAGCTCTGTGTACGATAAGCGTCCTCATTCAGATACCCATCTATTTAATTAGCTTGTCACGTGTTATCCAGCTCGTTTGTAAACTGATCCCATGTAGTGATGTTGAGAGAGTACTGTGGCTTGTGATACCGTCCTGTTATTACTTCTACTATTCACTTTTTTCCATTTATCGTTTGCATAATGTTTTCTTTATATGTATAATATTTTTTTTGTTAATCTAGATTACAGAATACAGTTCTAAATAGCACTCCATAACCCTGCTTCAGTTTTTGACCGTTGACATTGGTTAGCTGAATAACTCCTTACTGTCTGTCTATAATGATGTAGTGGAGTATCACGCGGGGCTGAACTCTCGTGTTTAAGTGGAAACTAGTATGCAAGTAACAGGGTGATGTCATCCTACAAAGTATTTTATTATTTAAGGGGTGCTGCCGCCTCACTTATTTTCGGGCGGATCGCTAAAGATAGAGTGTAATTACAGTGATGCAGTTTTTACGAGGTACTAAAAAGGCAGTTTGCTGGATGTATTTATACACTGAGTACTTATGCATTTCAGCTCAACACCAGTAATGGCTTTGACCCTGCCTCAGAGAAGCCAGGGTTAATGCCATGTCCACTAAACGTAGAAAGATTCTCCTGCCTTTTCTTTATATATATATTTTTGCGTGTCTCCAGTGTTTCCGCGGGGTGACTTCCTGCCTCCAGTGTTTCCGCGGGGTGACTTCCTGTCTCCAGTGTTTCCGCGGGGTGACTTCCTGTCTCCAGTGTTTCCGCGGGGTGACCCCAGAGTTGAAGTGTAACAGTTTATGTTATGTCTATATTATAGGTAAATGTCACGTCTACTTTCTTAGTTGTGACTGCTTGTCTGACTAATGATCAGAAGACTAAACTTTACGTGTAAGACGTGTACAGCCCATTCCGTTTTCCTGCTCCACCATTGTGAGGTATTTCCACGCTCAGCAGTCCAACACTGCCAACACTGGCTACAAACAAGACTAACTCCTTCAAGCACTTCTAGGATGCTTTCTTTTAATCTTGGTAAAGACCAAATGAACTCATGACCCTCCGTTTTAATTAGCAACCAGCTGTATGTTCCGCGGCTGTATTTTTAAGTCTGAGAAAGACGTGGATGTCATCAGGCACATGTTTGTAATTTGCAGCCATGGCCCGGGTCAGGAACCCTGTTCTCGTTTACAACCGAGTCAAGACTGCGCCATCTTGTTTGTGAATACAGGGAGAGGGGAAAGGCCGGAGACATCCTAAATTTAGGGTCTGAAGTGTGCAGGATCAGGTCGACCACACCCAAATCTCACTGACAAAAAGTGAGTCCCGTCGTCCCGCTAGGCGGTTCTCAGGCTTCTCTTCTCGCTGCTGGTCTTGGCTTCACGTGATCGGTTTTTGTTTTACGGCAGATGGGATTAGATTAGAAAGCAGTACAGTGCTGATGGACGGCCCCTCGCTTCTGCCTTAACCTTGCGCTCACTCACCTTATCTCCTTCTCCCCCTCCTAAATGTCCTGTTCCTCTTTGCCCGCATCGCTGTGTCTCTGCTCCCGACGTTGTGGTGGCTGTGGTTTATGGGCCCAGATGTTTGGCAGGAGGAAAAAGGCCACGTCAGGTTACACTTTAAAGGCACCTCGATCAGATCTGGTCTGGGCTCCTGTTAAGTGCCCCCACCAGGCCCCCAAGGTCACCAGAGCGGACTTTAAGAAGCAGACAGCCGCCGTTGTGGTTTATTTGTTTCTTAGCTGCCGTTTTTTTATTTAGTTTACTCTTGCTGTGGCAGACCCATGATAAAAAGATGAAAGGGGCGTCGTCTTTGTGGGGCTTTTCTAGCATGGCAGGCTGTCTCCAACGAGACGCAGGGCTGACTAGAAGGGGGCGTGTCCCACTTCTCTCCCGCGCGTCTCCGGCGAGGCAGAGCGCTAACGTGCCTTCAATTCACTTCTTCAGCTTTAATTGGAAATAACTTTAATTACATTTTAGTCATTTTCATTTAACACAGGCTTTAAAAAAAAAAAAAAAGGGGTTTTGCTTTAGTCGTTTAGCCTTTTATTTAAATGTTTTTTTTTTTTTTTTACAGGTCTTGGCAGATGTCAGCTTGGTGTTTTTTGAGAGAAAATGAACATGCCACATCATGGGGCTTTTCAGCACGTATGCTGGAGGAGATAGTGCCTTTGTGGCTCGCGGTTTTGTGGAAACAAAAATGTTAAAATCACTTTCATCTGTAAAACGCTTAAAGAATTGATTTTAATTGTTGTTCTCAAGGCCATGGTTTGCAGCCTCAGACTGCGTCTAATTTAGTACCATGTCCGTTTTTCCTGGTGGAGGCGTCTGCAGTTTGCAGCCTGGTTTGCCTTGTTCTTTGAAGGACGAACAAGCGGGGATTCCTGCACGGACCGAAGCCAGTGGCCGGATCCGAACTCTGATTAACGCTCTGATACAGCGTAACTGAGGTACGCCAGATCGGGTTTGGCTAACAGCTGCTGCTACACGCTACACAGTTCCCCGGTGATGTCGCTGCCAGGTTCTGAGGCCAAGCCCGTAAGCCGCCGGAGGTGCGGCGCCGGGTTTAATCCGGTAATATACGGTGCACTTATAATCCATCGGCGATGTATGATATACACACAGCTCGTGTGCGCGACCGGAGGGGAACTCCCTTCTCTGGTAATCTGGGTAATTGTGTCACGATGTCCGTGAAAGCAGACTAAAGCCGGTGGCGGCCCGCGATGGAGGGCGTGCGACAGATCTGCGCGTATCCGTCCAGAACAGGCCGCCATGGAGACGTGTGTCTTTCCTCTGTTGCCAGTCAATCACTGCCCCCAAAAAAATACACCATTTCTTTCTTTCTGCCCCGGATCCCAGGCCTTGCCCTGCTTTTGCATATCGCTCAATTTATTTCCAGACAGGAAGTCAGTATGCCTCTTGAGAGACAATCTCTTGCAGTTGGCATCACTGGACCTTGAATTATACCGGCCGCGCGGCAAAGAGGATGCCATTCGTCCTGGAGACAGGCGTTCAGACATCAAGGTCTTGCCCACCCCTGGCCTGGTTTGTTTAGGGTTTGGTGTCATCACCCTGGCAACAACAGATTTCACTATGACCAGGGAAGGCTGCAGCGGATGTTAAACTCACGCCGTCCTCTGACAATGTGTCCTTTCATCTTCTGAAGAGTTTCTTTATTTTTTAAAAAGGCTGTTGCTTCGCTTCCTGCGCATTATTGAGCAGAAATATACCGTCAGTGGTTTCAGCGATATTGACAAAGCGATTTGAGCGTGTTTTGTGGCGTTCAGTAATGAAGTCTTAAGGACTGCACCTATACAGCTTTTGTTTCCCGATTGATCTCTGTGCAGTTTGTGAGATGAATACTGGAGGCATGCAAAGCGTCTGCTTGGGAAGATGGTTCTCTTATTAGTCGGGTCTGTTTGACCGGGCCGCTGATGCGTGGGCGTACATAGGCACAAACGGCGAGACGCAAAGCACAATCGCAGACGACGGACACAAAAAAGAGAGAGATAAGCAGAAACGCACAGGAACAGACACAAATGGAGACAGAAGACATGCCACTATGCTGTTTGAACCCCCGATCACTAGAAGATGCGTTCAATAAAACAGCACCCTTAGCGGGGGAAGGGGTCGTGTTGTTTTTTCTCCATTTTGACAAAAACAATCCTCCCCCTTTAGTCTGGCCTCGGTAAATCATTTTCTGTTTTGGAGCACCTGGCATTTAGCTGAGCGTGTGGATTTGATGGAGGGGGAAAAAACAGCCTCCTCTGGGGCTCTAAATAGTTTGTGTTTTTTCGGTGCCTTCGATGGAACTGGCGTTGATTGTGTTTAATTGCGGATGGTGTTTAATCTGCCGCCACCTCACTGTCTCTGCCTGGCGCCTGGAGTTGACGCTGGCGTGAAGGAGGATGGTGCGAGCAGCTGGAAAGATTGAACCAGGAGCGGAACGCGAGTTAAGGATTCAGCCGTTCCAAAGGTGGAACCCACCCGAGCAGCCCCAGGCAAGCCTCCGTGTCCCGAGATGTCCCCGAGAGTTTCACTGGGGCCCGTCACACTTTTGATCTGAGCGCTTTGAAAGGCGGAGCCACATTTTAGGCTCTGGAAATTCCCTGAGGCGCGGTTGAAAGGTTCGCCTTTGCGTCGTGGGAAGAACCAGTCTTGCGTTACAGGGCCGGGAGAGGACGCGTGCCCCGTCCCACCTTGTCCCCTATCTCTCCCCCACGTCTCCGGTGCTGGCCCGACTGCGCTACGGAACCCCAAAGCACAGACCAGAGCAACCGGCCAAAGCACTGTAAACATGCAGTTTGATTGTTGACTCGCACTATTAAAAAGTAAAAATAAAAAACTGTGGATCATTTGGACAAATTTTTAGTCTTGAACGTTCCCTTGATTAAATAGGAGTTAAGCAAATTTGCGATTACTGGCACTAAATTTATCCGAGAGGGGAATAAAAAAAAATCAATGTAATGTGTATCCGTCCTTTCCGTTGATGCATTTAGGACATTGACATACTGAAATTGAGTTTCCCTTTTGCCTAATAGAAGTGCAATAATCCATTTGTGCCTAGTGCTCTGGTGGTTTATGTGCTGTGTGTGGGTGACCACTGTCTGACCCCCCTACCTAGTTTAGATTTTAAAAAACCTGTGACAAACATGGCAGAAATAAAAAGCTAGTGGCACCTGAGTGTAGGGAGCTTGGGGTTTCTATCATTCATTCATTTATCGATTCATTCATTTCATTCACTCATCTATTAGTGCAAAAGTTCCGCTTAGCGACTTCTATATATTTATATATTAAATGATTTGTTTCGCAAAGGTGCAGCAGCCGTTCCCCTCAACCTACAGACTCTGGGAACTCCAACAGAATTTAAAAATACTTAAAATACTTTAAATGTAAAAATCCTGTTTAACTCGCTTAACGTGAAGAATCTGGTTTGGAACATTGAGCTTTTCGTCAAATCCCACCTCGGGCCCTGGGCATGGTTTTCGACTTTATTATCGACGTTTAGTTGATTGATTGACACAGGAGGAGTTCAGGTTGTGCGTTTCGTCTCTGCATCTTATCTTCCACTTCATTGAAAGTTTGCGGGAATCTTCAGCCGTCGTGAAGGGGTGGTGGGTCGGAACAGACGCGGCTTAAGAAGTAGAGATGTGGGAATCTGAAGAATGCGTTGCTAGACCACAGCATGCCATGCCAGCGCTGCTCAGGTTTGACATTAAGCTTATTCGCAGTGGTTGCATGCTTTGTTCTCAGGAAATAGGGTCTGATTATTACAAGTGTATTGGCCTTCCTAAATCTTATCTAAATGAACAACCGGACCAAATTTGCTGATGCAATCTGGGCTGCAGTCCCAGGCAGATAAAACAAAGAACATTATCTTCTTTATTGTCACGAGGGGATGTGTGTACGTGGGGGTGGAGTCGCTTTGTGCACCCCTCGCCCCCATCAACATAGCTAGCTTTTACTGCAGTAATAAAGCAGAATTTATTGAGGTCTCAAGCCCCCTTGCAGATTCTTCTCATTCTCCTCTTCTACCATTAATTCCCCGAGCTGAGGCGAAGGCTTCTGGTGTAACCTTGTTGCAGCGGCGGTCTCTGCTGATCCCAGCATTAAGAATCGGCCAGTGGGGTGCACTGGCACCCGTGGTGTCTGGCACTGGGAGGCCGCGACCCGGAGGGCCCCGCGTGTCTGGCCTGTCCGGGCGAGATGGACGTCATCCCCCCTCCGAAACCCTCCGCACACTCCAGTGAGCCGGGGGTCCGGTGCACCTGCACACCAGAGGGCAGACGAGGAAGTGAGGACAGGGAGCGCTGCCCGGGGCGGGGCTCCCACTGCACTGTTCCCTTACCCCCCAGCAGACTTTGAAACACACCAACGCCGTTATTTGAACGGCCAGAAAAACGTCCACAACGAGTTTGGCTTCTCAGTCTCTTATCTCTCTCTCTCTCCCACAGCCCTGATTGCTATCGGTCAGTACAGCAGCACCATCGAGACGGTGGATGCCGGCTGGTGCAAGGAGATCACCGACCAGGGCGCCACCCAGATCGCCAAGAGCAGCAAGTCCCTGCGCTATCTGGGACTGATGAGGTGTGACAAGGTGAGAGGCCGTTATCGAGCTCGCGGAGGCCGAGCCAAACCGGCCGATCAAAGATTCACACGCAGATGGCTGCTAATGTTTTCAAACAGCACGTGATGGTGACATTTTTACGCCATTTAATTACTTGTTTATTAGATTTCCAATTAGAGCCAGCATTTTATTAAATGCTGTTTGAATGGGAAAAGTAAATCTTTAAAATAGGGCTTAAGTAAAAGAGAAACGTATTTACATTCCTGTAATTGAGAGGCACAACTGAAATTGTGATATTCTTTTGCCCACTTCTTCTGTTTTGATATCACTGTTGAAGGCAACGTAGCTGGTTAGGTAGTTTGTTGGGGCGTAGCAGAGGCGTCCGTCGAGCCGGACACAGATGCACGCGGGTCTCTGGATCGGATGGTGATTAATTAAAAAGCTGGCTGTTGAGAACCTGGAGGCTGAGAACCTGCCCTCTAGGTGGAGTGGAGTGGAGAGAGTGCAGGCATCCATCACGTTAGTGGTGGCAAATCTGTGTCGCCTCCTTTTTCTCTCTCCGTTCACATACTCACCCTCGCTCACTCATTCACACTCACCCATTCACACACTCACACTCACAAACTTACACTCATTCATTCACTCACTTTCACACTCGTTCACATTCTCACACAGTCACACTCCCTCCCTCACACTTACACACTTAGTCACACTCGCTAATTAAAAAACTCACTCACTCACTCTGTCACACACACACTAACATACTCACTCATTATCTCTCTGCAGCACTATTTTATTATTATTCTCTGGTGGCCAGCAAAAATCCTCTACTAGACAATGGCTCATCTTGTTAGAGCTGAGAAACTATGAGTTAAAACTCTCTGGTACTGCAGTGATGCCCTCAGACTTTGAGCTTCTACTTGTTTGTCTCTGTGGCGTCTTCCTAGTGTGTTGAGTTTGTGTGTCACTGTGGCGTCTTCCTTGTGTGTTGAGTTTGTGTGTCACAGTGGCGTCTTCCTTGTGTGTGTTGAGTTTGTGTGTCACTGTGGCGTCTTCCTTGTGTGTTGAGTTTGTGTGTCACTGTGGCGTCTTCCTTGTGTGTTGAGTTTGTGTGTCACTGTGGCGTTTTACTTTTGTGTGTTGAGTTTGTGTGTCACTGTGGCGTCTTCCTTGTGTGTTGAGTTTGTGTGTCACTGGCGTCTTCCTTGTGTGTTGAGGTTGTGTGTCACTGTGGCGTTTTACTTGTGTGTGTTGAGTTTGTGTGTCACTGTGGCGTTTTACTTGTGTGTGTTGAGTTTGTGTGTCACTGTGGCGTCTTCCTTGTGTGTTGAGTTTGTGTGTCACTGTGGCGTCTTCCTTGTGTGTTGAGGTTGTGTGTCACAGTGGCGTTTTACTTGTGTGTGTTGAGTTTGTGTGTCACTGTGGCGTCTTCCTTGTGTGTTGAGTTTGTGTGTCACTGTGGCGTCTTCCTTGTGTGTTGAG
>JAOYSI010003609.1:0-15012 GCA_025775065.1 Hiodon alosoides
GGGCTCCTGCTGTCACGCCACATTTTAACCTTAGCTCCCAGACGGGGGGGGTTTGGTGGGGGTGCATGGCATTCATACTGCCTTTCCAGTGCGTGTCATTTTATCCCTAAGGAAAGAATTCCACCACCTTGTGGCTGGACCTATAGCTGGGCAGATTTGCTTTTCTTCATATAGTCTTCATATAGATTACCTTGTGCCCAGTTTGCATTTATTTGATTTAATGTTGGTTAAATATTTTGACACAAGGTCATCAGAGATATAAACCAAATGGAAAAACTATTTCTTGTCATGTGTGACAACTGTGCGTTGCCAAAATGCCTTGTCCACCTGAGCACAAAGATGTGATTTACTGATGCTAATATGTGGTTGATATTAAAACAAACAGCATAGTTATTATTAGAGTATTAATATGCAATTCTGCTTGCCAGCACAGGTGCTAATGACAACAATACACTATTATTATTATATTATTATTAATATCATTATAAAATGCATAAACTTGTCATAAAAAATACTTTATAACCCTTTTAATTACATACGTATTATTCTTTAATTACATATATGTTACCATTGCATGTCTGTCAGTGACGGAAGGAAGGGAACTCAGAGGTGTAAGGGTTATGTGTTAGGATCAGGGTTAGCGTTATGGTTTAGGGTTAGCATTATGTGTCAGGGTCAGGGTTATGAGTTAGGGTTAGTGTTATGTGTTAGGGTTAAGGTTAGCGTTATGTGTAAGGGTTAGGGTTATACTAATAATCTGTCACGGCCTTTGCCACTCAATCAAGCCAGGCAGAAATGAACAGCTACTCAGGAAATTCTTACTGGAACTGACAGAAATTCTTATTTTGCAGCTTATTAAAACATAAAAATAAACATTGTGACATAAACAAAACCTAATACCCAAACCGAAATTGAGTCATTCTGAGGAATTAATGTTGACATTCAAAACATTATTAGATATTAATATTTCAAGATAATATTTAGACTGACAATTATGTAGGATGACAGAAATATTTAATATTTCAAATGCTTAGACTTTTTAAAAACTCTTTTAAAAGGTTATTTACCCACACCTAACATTTTGGCACTTGATATATTTAGTACCGCCTGAATAAACCGTAGCTAGAAATATATATTAATAAAACAATTACAAAATGTAAAAAGTGATCCAGCTTTAATATTTTAGCCAACCGTCAACTTGTCATGTATTTTAGCAGATCAGTCCGACGTTCCGGGCCATGTCGAGTTTGGCGGCTGCATGTCTGCCACTCAAGTTAGCCCGCGATACGGCACAGATTTCACTCAGCACGGCGGCGGCATAATCAGTCAGACAAGTATGTGGCCGAATCAGAAGAAACGCGGCCTTGCCGGACTCCGTCGCCTTTGAGCGCAGTTAAATCCAGTTGTAAATCGGGAAAAAAAAAACTGAAATAAACAAATGAATAAATGGCACTTATCGGAACGTTCCGGAAAGCCTCACTTGGCCACCTGCTTGGCTACGTTCACAAGAACGTTGGAGGACGGGACGTGCATGGGCACAGAGAATACAACAAGTCCTATAAAAAAACTATTGTTAACATCTGACACTGGGACATAATGGCAGAATGGGAGAACGCCCAGAATCTTATAAAAGCGGCAACGAGTTATCTGCCCAGGACCTGCCATCTCAGCTGATCACGGGCAGCCGAGCGGCTCCTTGGGTTTAGTGCCGCTCTGCATTAAAAGCATTGTTTTCTGAGACTTGCCCAATATCGATTTGAGCTTCGACTCCAGTAGGACGAGTGAAACAAAAGTGTTTTCGATAAATGGTTCTGTGCAGTACCATCTATGTTCGACCTGAAACAAACAAAGACACAATATTGTGAACACAATTAAAATAAAACATGATTTGTTGCAGAATACATTACCTTTTTTTGACATTGCCGAATGCATTACACTAAGTTCAAGAAGTCTGTTCATGCTGGAAAAAATGTTGTTCCAGCCAATGTTGAATCGAGTTACGAGTCAAGGTAACAGAATAATAATGCGCTACATTTACATAGCACCTTTCAGGATCTCAAAGCACTTTACAGCAAAGCGGTTAAAGTTGCTCAGCCAAGCACTGGTGTGTAGCACCCACTGCACTGGGGCATTGGTTTTTCTGCTTGGTCCAGAGGGAAGACTGCCCCCTATTGGCCCTCCAAAACCACTTCTAGCAGCAGCTTAGCTATTCTCAGGAGGCCTCTAACCAAAGAACTTACCAAGCAAAAAGCCCCGTTTAGCTTCTGCTACAAGGCAGGAAATAGTCACTGGGTGGTACTGCTGCTGGGCCTTACAGACTAGGAAGCCAAAACCTGAACTCTAAACTTAAACTTGATTTTAAAGGTTCTCTGAATGCCTGCGTGAAAATGAAGCTCAGAGATCTTGTCTAACACAAATCTTATTTATACAGTACATAAGAGCAAACTTACACTCAAAGTACTAGGAAGAAAAATGCGTGACAAGTACAGGCAACAGATAAACACCATCGAGGATTCTGAAATTCACCAAGTATCTGGGACTGCAACATTCTAAAAAAGGTAAGAACTGATGGAACTGCAAAAGTGTCATCAGAAATTACATTTCACGACAGGGAAACAGAGCTGCTGAGTGCTAAGGCGAAACAGAACTTAGGTATAGATTAAATCTGGGCCCACGGACCCCAGGTACAACCCAAAGAGATGGATCTTCCGCCAACGCTAAAATGTAGCGGCAGATATTCAGAGGTTTTGATTGCGGCGGAAATACGATTCACTCCTATGTTGCTGGTGGCCGGTCTCAGAGCAGCCAGGTGGGCGTGGAGGACTGTGAAGTGTGATGGCTATGTGGAGACAGGGATGGAACAAGCTACCATGGAGCTGGAAGATAGCGCATGGATATCGTGGAGGATTTTGTCTGAAACCCTCCTGGAATGGCGAGAGAAGTGCGGGGACTGCATTTATTTAATACACAGTAATGTTGGCACGTTACAGCCACAGATGTACCAGGGTGTTGAAGGCAGGGGCAGATGTGTCAGATTCTGATGATTCTTGGACAGTTTTGGCAGGTAGGTTCAGTTTGTGCTGCCTGTCAGTCATCTGACAAACTCAGATAGCCGCAAGGCAAGTTGATATTCAGGAGGAATTTCCTTGTCTTGGTGGTATTGGGGGGTGGGGCTTGACAGCATAGGGACAAAAGTGTGGTATTTTCTTTTATGACAGAGGCACGGGTTTGTGTGTATTGGTAGAAGAGCAGAGGAGTGCAAGGCTGAACATTGACAGGCTAATGCCCCTGTAAGGAATGACCTGACAAGTGCAAAGCTCGGAATGATTCCAGACACTGATTCCTGCAGAACTGCCTGGACAATGTGGTCGGTTGTTATGTTGTCCAAGTCGGCAGATTCAGAAAGTTGGACAGTCTCCTTATGCAGGAAGGAGAGAAGAGCTATTTGTAGAGTATGCCTGGTTAGGCATCCAAGTAGTTGGAGTCATGCAGATGTAGAAAGACTGACACATGTAAAAATATAGCTTGCTGTATAGCTTTGAGTGAGAATGGAGAAATTTAGTTCCTGTCTACGTCAGCAACTTTACTGTCAAAAGTGGCACAGCCATCTTCAGAGAAGGGTATGTCTGGAACGTGACTGACCAGAGAGGGATGAGAAGGTGGAGAAGGGAGGGATGAGAAGGTGGAGAAGAGATCCTTTGAATTGCAACGAGCAGAGAGGATTTTCGGTGGGAAAAGTAACGCTGTTTGGTATGAGCAAGAGAAGCGACTCTCTTTACGTACCGATGAAGTCCAGTGGACACATTGGTCATGAGAGTAAAGACAAACCTGTCCACGGGAACCATGACCCCGGAGGAGAATGTGGATGATGAGAAATTGTTTAGCTGGTGGTGCAACATCTGACAATATTCCTGTAAATATTAGCCTAGGAGCAGGGGTGAAAATGCGTGCTGTGAATGTACTTTGAGTTGGGGTGTAACAGAGTGTTTTATCCTTCCACCTGCCACTTTGCAAACAGAAAGAAAGAACTCTCAGCTCTTTTTATAATGGGCATAAATGTATCTGACATTCATCATTTTCATTTCATATGGAAAGATCGATATCGTATCATACAATCCGCTGGTTTGATGTCTAACATGTACTTAAAATAAAAAAAATGTTTATGATAGGACATTAAATATTTAAACATATTTTAAAATGAACTACCGTGGCTGGTAGTTCAACCTTTTCTGTTACAGCAGGCTCCAAGAAAAACTGCGACAGAAACGAATGTCACAGATACTAATCCTGCCGTCTCAAAATGAAACAATTCTGTTAACCTTTCCTCTCGCATTTACAATGGGGTGGTAAGTGAACACATAGAGGCACTTCACAAAGCCTTTAAAAACACTGCTGAATTGTGGGCTGAAAGTATTTACTTTTGGTACTCTCAGGCGGAGTTGCCTTGCCTGTTGGAAAGACAATTTGTTTGAAAGAGACGGCCTAGAGCAGTCAAGACAACTTCGAATAGTCCCAGATATCTCCTGGTTTCTGCACAGAGAAATTCAGGCGGGCAGTTCTGCTCGAGCTGCAGACGTGATCCGATTCTGTGAGCAAGTGACGAGGGGAGTCATTCAGGCAACCACCCCCCCTCATCAGCTATGGTTAATTTTAGATTAAAGATGAAAGGTGCTGTCCCCCGCTGACCTTAATATCACTCTAACCCCCCCCATCCCCATCCTCGTGTCACATAGTGTCGAGGGAGACATCTGTCAGAGACGGCTCCCCATGAGCACACCCCCCTAAGCTGAGGCACCTCTCTATGCTATCCCTGCTCTGGGGCCCGGTTAATTTGTCTGTGTTTTTCTTTCCCCTGCACCAATGTGGGCCCAAGTTTTGTGTCTGCCGTCCCCAGGCCTTCCATTGGTTCTCTCTGCTTGCCCAAACACCCCGTCTTCTACTGTCCACCCACCAATCGCTGCTATCTGGGGTGCGGACCCATCAGCCGGGTAAAATGGAACAGGAAGTGCGTTTAAAAAAAAAAAAAAATTGTTCTGCTTTGCATCACTCGGGTGACCTTGATTTGTGAAGTGCCACTGGGAGATGGGAATTGCCCCGTAGGCCTCAGGGATTCTAGGACCACAACGCCCCACAAATCAGCTGTAAACTCCACCACTGAGCCTTCAATCAGTTTACAATATTTACTGAATTCCCATTGTACTGTCTGCTTAAAGGTGTTTTTAATATACGAAACGGGATGTCTGTGACGGTTAACAAGAATACCGTTTGCCAATTATTTTCAAGTGTTGTGGCTTTCAAAATACATTTGTGTCCACAACACGACATGAAACATCTTTCAGTTGCCTAAACAGTATGTCCCTCAAGATGTTGACTGTAACCCAAAACTAATCTCAAATTGTTCGAATCATTCAGTGTCCAGTTTTGCATAAGGTACAAAAAAAACAGTACAAAAGTAATATATCACCAGAGGAAGGTCTTGATAGGGACTACAAATGGTTAAACTGATTTTTTAAAATTTTGTCTTTCACATTCAAGGTCCAGATCTGCGTCGCCAGACCAATTCTTTCTTCAGTCTTCTTGGCAGGAGAAAATGTCCCATAACGTGATCACAATACGCGGGACTCTTTTCCAGGAGTAGCTTTAATTAGGTCACGAGGCCGACACTGTAAATTCTGCTCCCCTGGGCTTCCTCTGGGCACAGAAACACAGATCCACTAAAAGTGGCATCTGTTATTGAAAAAAGATCAAAGGACACCACAGATAGACTTCCCAATAATGATAATAACAACACCAAGAATAATATTGAAATGCGATTTACTCATCAGTTGAGATCTATAACATGTAAAGGGCACTATTTTATGATCCTCAAACCTCATAAGTGAATACATATTTTAGTCAGCTCCATTTCTGCTATTTAGGTCGTTGTCCAACACTTTGCTTTATTTGCAGTTCCACGCAGCTAAAATGGGTAAATATGCTTTGTTCTCCTTGGTTCCATCTGCACATCATAGTAAATCCATGCAGTTGTATATACTTGTTTTTATACATAAGATTTCCTGTGGATATACAGTGGTTCCAAAGTAAATAAACTATTCATGAGACATTTTCCTCATTTGGAGCCAAGATTTCCCGTTTAACGCAGCTATACTGCCTCTGAACGAGAAAGCAGATATTTTCACTGTTCTCCCCACCCACTAAAAAACTTCATCCGTAAGAAGATGGCAGAGAAATAAAAGACAAAACCATAGGCCGCTGTTCACCTTGAGTGGATAATAAAGTTCCTTTAAAGGCTGTGATTGACAGCTTGGGTAGCAGAGCCTTCAGCACTACCTAGGCCCGACTCTGAGACCCAGTTTCACAGGACCCCAGTGAAGAAAAGAGCAGGGGGGGGTTGGACAGTGCTGAGGCTCAGGTGGTCGTCCCACTTCTGCAGCTGGCCTCACGGAGGCCCCAGGGCGGTGTCTACCCAAGAACCTGAGCGACAGGGGAACTCCAGGCCCCAGGGCGGTGTCTACCCAAGAACCTGAGCGACAGGGGAACTCCAGGCCCCAGGGCGGTGTCAAATCAAGAACCTGAGCGACAGGGGAACTCCAGGCCCCAGGGCGGTGTCAACCCAAGAACCTGAGCGACAGGGGAACTCCAGGCCCCAGGGCGGTGTCTACCCAAGAACCTGAGCGACAGGGGAACTCCAGGCCCCAGGGCGGTGTCAACCCAAGAACCTGACCAAGGACTGGGTGCCTCCATGCCATGTCACCATGAACCATGAACACATGCTTCCACAGAGCAAACCCAGACAGTGAGCAGACTGTGAGACTGTTTTTAATCTTGCAAACGTACCTTTTATCATTTAGGTGCATTATTGCCCTTTACGTGTGTTAAGCTAAGAGGTGTTATCACAGACGGCCTCATTTCAATATCTCTGCATTGCACATTTTCAGAGGGTTACTCAGAGTGTGGAAAGTGGACGGAAAGTCTGTGAGCTAGTTCGTAAACGGTAGCTAGCCCCTGCCCCATGACGCCCACGCACACAGACAAACAAATACAGTGGATTTCTCAGACTGGAGAAAGCAATGTGGCAGGCATCGCATTCTTGTTTCCTTATACCAGGGTACGCCATTATTGTGTCTTACACGGCCACTGCAGCACACGTTTTAATTCGCAGTCACTCTTCTCACATTCACACACAGATGTTAGCAGGGGAAGCAGATTTCCTCACAGGGACCAACGCAGCGGATGAGAAATCATCACGTGGCAAATACTTTTGTTGCGTTCAACTGCGCAAATGAGCATAAATATCTGCTTACATCAAAGCTTTGCCACGGGTTTTGAGTGGCGTGCTCATTCATATAGACAAAACGGTTTGTGAAATACGTACACAACTGTGGTTCCGAATCAAATAAACTATTCATGAGCCATTTCCTCATTTCATCCATTATGGAGCCAATTTGCCGGTAATGACTGCTGCCTTTTAGCGCGGCACTGCCCAGAATTTTAATTATGAAATGCTCCATAGTGTTATTATCTCAGAGGAGATGCTCTTGCTATACATCGTTTCCATATTAATCAAGTGTAATGTGGTGGATTTTCACGAACTGCATGTTAATGAAGTGTGCCTTTTTTTTCCTGCAGGGGGGGGGATTAGCTGGCCTCTATTTAACAAACCCAGAGCGGGACGAATGGAAGGGTAACACATCAGCGCGTTGTCGGCTCACGCTCGGAGAGAGGCCCGGTTACAGTTGTTCGGGAGCGGCTTCCGTCGCTGGTGATGGCGGGGAGGATTCACTGGTTGAGTCAAAATGCCGGCGTGATTACACAGCTCCGTTGGGTCGGGAAGTCAGCACTGAGGCCCCCTTCGTTAGCATGTTGCGGAAGTCGTCTGGTTGCCTCAGGAATGGTGCTGGAGTTGAACCGGTCATCTCTACAAGTGCAGCGGGTTAGGGTTAGGGTTAGGGTTTCGCCGTTTAAAGGAACATGGGCAATAATCTTGAGTGGATCAATTGTTCTGCTAAATGAACAAAGGTGACAAAGTGCTGTAGGTCCTCCACGTTTCACTATTCAGAGGGACATTTAAAATCTGTAGAGGTTGTGGCAGTTGAGGTCAGATCAGAAACTTCTCCGTTGCATGAGCAATGTTCTCCTCAGGTGCTCTACTTGGGAAGCTGAACAGATCTCATCGTTGGTATTTTATGTTTTGATTTGTTTCTCCGAGTTGGCTGTGTGTGTCATCAAAGCATCGAGACATTTTTTTATTTTTATCATTGGCTACATAAGTGAGTTGGTCGAAGAACACAGGGGAGGACGACGGATTTGTAAATCCTGGTGGCAGCTCTGGCCAGACAGAGCTGGACTTAAAATAACATTTTTGAACTTGTTGAAGCCGGCAATCTGGGGTCAGCTATTCAGCTCACTTCTGTAGATCGGCCAAACCAAGCCAGTAATTACTCTTTCCATTACTTTCCAGGAGCAGGTTTACAAAAAAAAAACAGAGTACTGAGAGTTGGAGTGAGAGATTCTCCATCCAAGTAATAAAGTGAGGGAGAGTTCAAAGGTGGAAAGCAAAAATGAGATCCACTTGTATAGGATACAACAATTGGAGAAAGAAAGAGGTATAAAATCCAACGCTAAAAAGGAATACCAGGCCTGGGTAGTGCCTGAAGAAATCACATTGTGTCCGACTCAGGTACAGTTGGTTACGGCTCTGTGGGGGTCAAGCAGTAAGGTCACCAGACCATTAAGATTAAGCTGGAGATGTGCAAAAGTCCAGTTACGCAGCCTAAAGGTGAAAGGACCAAGCAGGTCAGGCAGAGGAACACATGAAATCAAACAACAAACAAACTAAAATGAGGCAGGGTTTGAGTATATGATTCTCCACCAACCGGAATGATAGAGACCAGAAAATCTCAGAACAAATGGAAAAACCGCTCTCTAGACCAGGCCAGCAAGAAGAAAGGTGACTGGGACCTCCAGCAGGGGAGTGGCGGACCGGCAGCGGCAATCGACCGCCATCAAGCCCAGCTGGGTTTAGCGACTGTAGAGCAAAATGCCCCTCCAGATTTACGTCGGAACTGGGAGCCGTCAGCCAACGACAGATGCACTGGAGAATCTTAGGAGCCAAAAGATGATCTCAATGTTGGAAAGGTAGAACTGGGAGTTAATGCCATGGAACAGATGCCAATGGGCCACAGATTATGGTGAAAAGGAGTAGATTCACGCGGCATTCACCGCCTCCAACGTCAACATACAAATAGACATAGCTCAGCAAATCACTCGTAAGCGATTTTAAAATAGAAGTTCTAACCTCACAATAAAAAACCCAGTCACACAGTATACAGCCTGGTGTCTGCTTACAGTCGTCTTTGTGGCGGACTCCTAGACACAGACTCTCGGAAATTGGTCCATAATGAATGTGGCTTTTTTGCGGGTTAGTGGGCTTTAGGATACATACCCAAGATAGATCACTCAGCCGGAACTATTAATTTTATGGAAAGTGAATGAATTCAAGGACTATAAATCAAGGACGTCGCTTAAACACGTGTTAAGTCAGGTGGCAGAGTGGTAAAATTAAAGAATATTAGTTTTTATTTTTTAAAGCATCATTTAAGGATTACGTTATTCGCCGATATTAACTTCTGCTTCTCATATAAAAGTTTAATATGTAGCAGAAAAGTAAGCATAATTTTTTTTTTTTATTCAATTTTTCACAAATGTATGAATATATATTCAATTTATTCTTTGTATTTCTCTATGAACATTGCCTAACTTCAGGGAAAAGGACAGACACAGAGTTGATTAGACATTGAGAGGTAGCTGCTCCACAGTAACCCCCAATATCCTCTCGCTTTCATTGGTTGTCATTCTATTGTAGGAGGTGAATGCACTCATATTTAATGTAACAGTGTGAAGCAGGAAGAGCCTGCAAAGGAATGAGAAACTGTCAATCAAGCGCCAGAGCTTTTGTGAAGGACTTCCACATCTCGGCAGCTTCTGTGCAGTCCCCGGTCGATGGCCACGTCCTGCACCCGCTGGTCCTAAACAGCGAGTTAAAAAGACATCATCTACCTCACGGCTCCCCCTCGGCCGCGTTTGTCTTCATTACTTCAGCGCCGTCTCTCTGCCTGGCTTCACTCAGCACTTCAGTCAGACACAAAGCAGCGTTTGATCACCAGTCAGCGGGGAGAGTTCCTAATTGAGCTTTATGGATAAGCTACAACCCCCCCCCCCCACCGCAGGAGGCGTGTGGGGGAACTGAAGATTCCGTCAGCCCAGCTTGTGGTACCCCCGTGCCGCCTCACTGCTCAGCTCCCAGAGCCCCTTGACCTGGGTTCCAGTCCTAAAATCTGATCCTTCTACCGACGGCCCTCAAATCAAGGCCTGCAGTGCAATGATAATAATAATCCCCAGTGCATAGTGTTGGCAGCACTCTATAATCAGCCGTATTTTGATGATGTACTCATACTTTACTGTTTTTTTTTTTTAAACAATGGAATCACTATCATCAGTATTATTTTGATAATGTACACATACTTTACTGGTTTTTAAAATGGAATCACGGACTTTTGGCGCACAAGCCGGCCGTTGACAAACGGTGAAACCACAGCTATCTCACAGGGATGTGCACGTTTACCCGTTTTCTGACTTGAGTTTCTTTACCTGGGTTTCTGACGGAGATAGCGATCAAAGCATGCTACCGTTTCCTGATACTTGACCGCCGTTGACATACAGCACACGGCACGCTCTGCGGCGTGCGAGACAGAGGAAGACCAAGCCCTTCGGTGCCCCGTGCCGTCAGCCTACAAGGGCGACATTATTGACAGGCCCATCGGTAGTAGAGATATTCAGGCCTCATAAGCTTTGCACGTCTGCTCCAAACAGCATCCAGACGAGACGCGCCCGGCGCGTGGGCGGTGCTGTCAGGAGACATTACGCGCACTCAAGTGAAATTCCATGCTGTGGGAATGGTGTTCAGCAGCTCATACGGGATGTATGAAAGCCCTTCTCACTCCCGCTTAACACCTCTGAAATGGAAGGAGAAACTTCGGTGGCGGCTCGAGAGAGTGTAGACTCTCAGTGGAGAGCGAGACGTGGCAAACAGTGCTGCTGTTTATCTGTCAGAGCCTGGGTCGACCTCGTTTGCTAATGATCAGCCAGCCGTGGTGCCACGATCCATCTTCACAACTGAGTCATATGGGAACACTACCTTTACCGGGAACCAGCTTCACTTTACTGTTTATATATGGTAGCCAAGGAAAATCGTAAATTCCAAGCACGCCCACTTACATCTCCTCAAGTAACATTGAATGGCTTTTCCTAAGTTTTAGTTGGCCTTGGAAGAAAAAAATAACTCAGGCGCTCATCTTTTCCTCAGATAGCTCAGCTATTTTGTCAATGAGGGAGGTGCAGCAGCAAACAGAGCAGATATTAACCTAAATGGGTGCTAGATCACTAACAAAGCCCAGTCTCCTCTCAGTTAGTCAGCAGAACCGAGAACATCAATTAAAACTACAAAAAAAACCGAAGTAAAACATACTCTCCAGAGATAAATCGCTGAAGATGTTAAGATTTGGTTTCTCGTGTTGGAAAGGTCCCAAAAGGCTGTGGATGCTTCCATGGTTCTTTTTGGTTGCCTTCATTACTAAGACGTATAATTTATAAGTAACACACACTAGTCAGCCGTTGTGAACTTGTGGATGGTACCAAACATTTGGAAATGGCAAGTCGCACATGCCCATGGGGGGGAAAATAAAGAACAACAACAAGCATTTACTCAATCTCAATAAGATCCATGCATGAGTTTGTGCGAATGGGAACGAGCGTGAAAAACTTCAAACTTTGGCCCGTTCCTCACAGACAGGAATTTATGATTCCTTGGCTGAGCTCTTTAAGAGAAACACTTGTCCCGTCCCTGCAGTTTGAGACGGTTAGCGAGCAGAACTGGCCTATGATGGCAAAGCAAGCTTCCACTGTCCCCAGGGTTTGTTGTCACTGGCTGCCTCGCCAAATGTACCGCTCTCCCTCGGCCTACAGGAAAAGCTTCCCTTTTAAATTGATCTCCCCGAGCCTGATGAGGAAGAAAGAAAATGCTCTGTCGAACAAACACCTTGGCTGTGCCCCGAGAGGCTCCATTCGACGCATAATCACATTCTCATTGTTAGCGATTCCTCTTTTATCTAAAATTGAGTTTAAAAAGGAAAAAGGAAAAAAAAATAAGTGGCTACTGAACTTGAACCAAATAAAATCAATCCGTGATGATTTCTCCCCAGGCCCGGTGAGGTACAGGATATAAAAATGTTTGAATTTAACCCTTTACACAGTCCCTGTCCTTTATGGGTCAAGATCTCAGAAGGCCATATTTACGTCCTACCGTTTTTCAGTGCATCAAACGTCATACACTCATTTAGAATTCGTGAATGAAATGCTTGCTTTTGAGTTTTTGGAGCAGTCGGTTCAACTCCACAATCCAGGCATCTTACATGTTACATATATTCGGGTACTGCATTGGTTCGGAAATCAAAAGATCCGCATGCAAACGCAATCCTAAACCCACTCTTTGTAGTGCCCAACTCTTATGGGCCCGAGAGATTTTCACACATAAATGCGCACGTTTTCTCAAAAATACACCATATTATCAAATAAAACAACAAAACAAAACATTTAGCAATTAAATTTATTTTGTTTTTTAGCTCCTGTGTGTTCAATGGACGCTGAAGTTATAATCAGCGTTCAAAAGCTTTGGTTTGCATTGCAGTTTATTCAAAGACTCATTGGGCTACAGACACGTTAAAGAACCTGCATGAATCCCTGTGTTGAGGGTACTTTGTGTGAAATTCCTTGCAATTAAAACAGCTGTAGTTAGCCGGGAAAAATTAAGAGGGGCTCCTAATCACTTCTTCACACCCCTGGGGGGCCCAAAATGGACCATGCTGACCGTTTTACTCATTGCTTTGGCCAGCACTTAATTATGATAAACAGGAGTCCATATTTGTTAATAAATGAGAACTGAAAGGACGTTTAATATTGAATATGTGATACCTGGGCTGTGGAGTCATCAAGCCTCGCAGAGATCTGCGCACAATGCGTCCGCACGAGCAATCTGATGCTTTTGGAATTCGTCACATTTTTCTTGCACAAGTATACGTTTGCAGAAAACAACAGAACCTGCTTGTACCTCAACTGCGATCAAAAGCATGACATCGCTAGGATGCCCAACACAATCAGAGCTCTGGATGTGTTCATGGGGACACCAAAGCGCCGTCGCACATCTCCAATGCCGACATCAATCAAAATAATTACCGTTGGGTCAATGTGCAACTGATTAGCGATGCTCCGCGCAACATCTTAAACGCTGATGCCTGCAGGCAATCTCTTTTTACAGCCCTTAAACACAGGAGCTGCTGGAGGCTGCTGGCTCATTGGTAAGCAATTTCTGGATTGATTAAATTGGCTTTGACGACTAAGTTTTGTGGTCTGAACACTCCCAAATAAAACCCGTTTTCTGACCTCAACTTCAGTAAGTTTGTTTTTCTAACTTTGGTAGCATGTCGTGGCTATGCGATTTAAATCAGACGGGCCTTATTTGGGTTTACAAGGGGATGTTTTGTGCCAACACATGCGCGTGCCAGTCACTTCAGACCAGTTGGGATTCACCAATCACTGCATGTACAATTAAAATGACTGATGCACGCATTTTAAAAGCACTAATTTTGCACGTATTAGTGAACTTAGTTAGTGAATGAGGCCCGTCGTCATATGAGCCCATTTAAAAACTTCTCAGAATATATCTCTGCGTGCAACTTGGTCCTGTGTTGTGTTATTGGCAACTATATTTAGAGGGATTTTTCCACCACAGTTTCCTGTTTACTTGCATCCAACTACATAGTGTGTACCGATTTGAACCTATCGTCTCATAATATTTCTGGTCCATTGTCTACAGAATTTAATTGGATGCAGTTCCACAATAAACTCAACTTTTATCCCTGGCTGGCAGCAGATCTTTAGAACTTCCAGAACCAAGATAGCTCCGGGGGTTGGATACAGGTGCTGAAACCAAGAGTACCAAGATATACTAAATATCACTTATTTAGTATGAACTTGTTTATTCAATGTGCAATGATGGAGGATGAACGAGATAAACCTTAAAAGAAACACTGTGCAAACATTTCAGCTGTGGTCATGAAAGCGATGAGTTTCTCATTTAACCACAGAAGAGAGATGGTTGCGATGTCCAAAGGAATCTTAAATCATCAGGTTTCTTCACACTATATGCGGAGATCCGTTGATATGCAACACTCATGCAGGAAGACGTAGGTTGACCAAGCTTACAGAGGGTGTACCACCAAGCCCAGTCCACTCTGACCCCACATTTAATACATTTGTAACCCTAGCTGGGTCAACAGCCGGAGCCATGCGCTTGAAAGCCTTCCCGGTTAATTACAGTGGTGTTGGCGGTTAGAGAGGGCTCCCTGCCCCTGTAACTGGGTTTGTGTGGGGCCCAGGAGACACAGCGTGGGGGGGGTTAGGGTTAGGGTTAGTTAGGACAGATGTGCAGGCTACATAAACCCTACGGAATGAGGATTAAAATTTTTTTTTGATGCGACAGAACAGGGCACAGAGTAAGTGTTAAGGGTTAGGGTTAGGGTCAGTAAGGACAGATGTGCAGGCTACATAAACCCTATGGAATGAGGATTTAAAACATTTTTGTAGAGAGAGTGTTAGGGATGCAGGTTGCACAGACCTCACAGTGTAAGAGTGAGACATCCTGGCATGGTGTCTCACAAACGGATGAACGCGCTCACTGCCCGCGAGCACGCTTCAGTAGGATAAAGTTCTGGAGCCCTGACATGCCAGATGAATGTAAATGTTTTCCCTGCATCACCGAGGGCCGAAGTCGTCTCCCACAGACATGGATCCACAGAGGCAGGCTGACTCGGGGGGGGGGCCCCCGCCCCCCGCCCCCGCCGGCGCCGGCCCCCCGGCGGGCGCACGGGCGAGAGAAAAGTAGGAAGGGGCGGGGAG
>JAOYSI010003611.1:0-15007 GCA_025775065.1 Hiodon alosoides
GGTCTCCTACAGGTCCGGCGGCAGCGTTTCAGTTTTAATGTATGAGATCCAAATGAGCACGGCGCACGACTTGAAAATTATTAGTAGGCCTACATGAAAGATAAAACACTGAAACAGTTTCTCTGAAACGGCCAGGCGATCTTGATAGAAATTCGGCCGTTGTGAGAACAGCGGCGATTTTTTGCACAACATCCTATACGTACTGCAAACGATTTATCTAAGAGGTAAGACATATTCTCCACATCACAATATATTTTTAACACAGTCTAAATTTATGTGAAATAGATTATGTTATAACCTTTCCTTAACAAACTCCATTTGACGACGTGAACAAAGAAACGGAGAGTCGCAGAATATCACGTTTTAGCAATTTGATTGGCTTATAATAAATAACAATAACTAGGAGATATTGAATTACTCCATCTCTCAAAATTAAGATATGCCTCGAATGACCTTCCTAGCCTGTGCAAAAGAATGCAAAACACACACACACACACACTTAAACATGGCAAACGTCTGAAGGAAGACATTTTACTATTAAAATAAGAATATTGTGTTTACGTACAAAAGGTAACGACTGATCAAGAGAAAATGGTGGTTTGGTGTTTACCATAAACAGTTTACATGAAAAGCTGGGGTATAAATTAACTGAAGACTATGCGTTCTGTAGGGTTGGTTTTAAACCTTCCCAACTGTTGATCCAGGACAATATTTGGATTAAAAATCACCGCACTTGGTATACCAAATCTTATTCAAATGCTAATTGAAGAGTAACTGAAAACCTGCAGGATTGGGACTCGAGGGGTCTCAAATGACCCTCCCCTAACCTAGATTAACTGCAATAAGATAGAACATTAACAAAACAATTTCCCTTAAACAATTTGGTGTCAACGGGGAAGTGGGGATTGCTTCGGAGAATGTTAGTCGAAGTTCTTTAATATGTCATAAAAAAACACTTTCTGTGGTAGCGGACTGCGCTTGCGCCTAGTAACCTCAAACTCCCTCCTTCAGAGACGAAATCTGACGGTTTGGCTACGGGTTGCTGCTGCCGTGTCGCTGTGTGAAGGAAACTGGAGTAGGGCAGCACCGGTTCGGAAACGTCAGATTTTTTTTTAGAAGACATCACATTTACACAGGCTCCACAGACCATTCCTTAAATACACAAAACAGGCCTTATTTCGTTTATTTCCGTCGCCAGCGGTCCCCTTTTTACCAAACCCGAACCAAGCCATGTCGAACAAGGAGGAAAAGCCAGAAGAACAGAATCAGTCCAGCTGGAAAGATTTTTTCTACAATCCGCGTAATGGAGAGTTCATTGGTCGCACAGCTAGTAGTTGGGGTAAGGAGCCGGTATAGGAGCAAGAAATCAAGATTAAAATATGATATTAGACAACACGGGGGAAAAATACCCCCCAATCATTTAAACACGAATGGTTTATAGACGTTTAACAGTGATATATGTCGTAGCGTTTGTGGCGCCTTTCATTCATTCCTCTGTTCAAATTTTCACCGGACAGGAATATGTAGGTACAGTTGACATTGGTTTCAATTTTGTAGTTTCTCAAATGCTCTAGCTAATTATTCCTGTCCTTTTGAAGATGCGTTGAAATAACGATGGCATGTTTGCCTCAAGCTAGCTAATGATCGATTTAAATACATCTCCCGTCCCTGCAGAACAGCTGATCGTTCTTTTTCGATTGTTTATTAATCATGGAATTTGTAAGCCTACCCACATGTGATATTACTAATCGCTCGAAATATTTTTGCAACATTGTAGAAATACTATGTTACGACTAAACTACATGATGATACAGAAATGGATAAAACAGAAAAAATCTGGTCCTTGCTTATATCTGGCTTATATCACAGTTATAGTTATTTCATGTACTTTTTTCCAACATGAAGACATGTTGGAAATTGGTCTATTTTTAGTAAAGTTGCGAACGAAATATTCAGCAGCATCCCAGTATGCAATATCAGACAAGCGGTTTAACATAAACCGTTAGCTATTTGGGATTTAGCCACGATCTTAACGTTTTAACCCGATTTCTCATTAAACTAATAATTAGACGGACAATGCTAAACCTTTGTATGTACAATTGTTCTATCTCCAAAGAAAAAACATTATCAACAGGACATTTACAGGTCAGAAGTGACCATCGACACAAATTATGACACTATTTTTTTATTCGGACGGCTTAGGTAATCAGTAAGAAAATGAAAGTTTTACAAAGATATATATATATATATATGTATATATACGATTATAAATGTATTGTTTTTAAAAATATGATTGTTTTAAGTCCGTTCAGAAGGACCTATTACGTTCCTCGTGGTTCGTCCTAAGAAATGCTCAAGACGAACCACGCTCGCACGAGGCGGGGGAGGGGGTATTCTAAGTATAGACATGCCGAGACATTTAATGCCATCCTCTTCACGGTAGTAGCATCGAATTCAATGTGAAATGATCGCCAAGTGGCATATATCTGCGAACATAGTATTCATCTCGTTTTCATTAGGTAATTGGCAGGCTAGATTTCATAGAGACCGCTGGTTTTCATTGAGGGGATAGGAAATGTTAAATTAAGTTGCAGTGGTCTGCCCAATTCGTAAATGTTTACTGTCGAATTATTTCCAGTAACGCTTGATTGCTCGGTGTCGGTTAGAGGTAAGGCTTGACTACTGATATCCTTAAAATGTTACCAAGGACATTCTTGTAGTGATTCTACTCGCCGATTGCAACCAGGCCCTCTTTTGCTGTCACTCGTGCTCCACAGTAATGACGTGTGCGTCAGTCATTTGAAATGTAAATTAATCTACCGTCCGAGAGGAAAATTCCGCATCTCTGTTCTCTTCTCATATGAATGCTTCGTCGTTAATCACTATCTAAGAATAATTTGCGCCGTTTGTCCGCCATTCGTCTTTTTTTTTTTTTTTTAACGTAGATACAGGTTTTATTTAAATAATTAATCAATGAAGAAAAAAAAATCAGGTGGTCTTATGTAGATATGTTTATGAGATGACGATTAGATTACGGGCTAACACCTCATTAAATCGATATTTATTAACTATTCATACATTAACACAATAACACATGTTATGTTGTCTGTTCTACATGTACCACATGTTCTTCGGATATCTCACTTTATATTTTATTTCTCATATATTTTCAGTTTAATCTCAGTAAAATCATCTTAGCTACCATCCTTGACTTTGGGTTTATTTTGTCTTGATGTTAAGATGTATCTTGTCCTATAATAAAACCCGTACCAGACAGGTGAACACATGCAAGCTTTGCTTGCGGTCTTGGTTGTAGTAAGCCTGCGGCACCCGACACTATCTTTCCCAACGTCAAACCTGTAAATTGTAATCGCGGAGATGCATCATGGGAAACGTAGCGCTTTCGAAAAGACATTTTGTAAGATAAACAATTAAGAAAATGGAAACAAACACATGTGAATTAAATACAAGCCGAACTTTGAACAATTAATTAAAGTACTGAATTAGTCAGTATGCGGAAGTGACAGATTGGGTAATGTAGAATGAAACTTTAAAATAAAGCTGAAAATTGCGCAAGGTTTAGAGATGGTGGTCTCTAGATGTACGGCCATTAACTACTGTCACCTATTGGATAGAATGTGTAATGCAGTTAGAGTAAAAAAAATGTAAGAGGCAATTTACGCAGGTAAATCCAAAAAAGCTGTTGGGTGATGGATTGTAGTACAGTGGTTGACCAAAAGTAGTGCCTAAGGTTTTATAGTATTTTATATACTATTGCAATATGTTGATTATAACAATGCATTAAATCAGTATCTCCAATATTGATACCTGGTGTACCTGAATAGAGTCTATGGTCATGATAATATGAGTTAAGTACTAAACAAGGAATCAAGTGTCCTGGATGACAAGGTGTTTATTGCCATATTATGGTGTGTATTACATAGATAGATTCTCAACAAGAAAAAAGTAAGCGTCAGTATTGACACTGTTGTGAAAGCTCAGTCACAGTGACACCCACTCCCCCAGAAGGTCTGTAGGCTGGTAAGAAAGAAAATGGGTTACTGCTTCCTCTATTAACAGGCCTCTTAGACAAGGCTTCAGGTGTAGTCTGTCCTATGTGATGGGAAGAGGGCACGCATGACAAGATGCCACATGACGTCTGGTTGGCTTTGTGGGAAACGAACACATGAAGTCTATGTGTATAGGCTGCTGTTTCAGGACTGAAGTAAGGAGAGACAGGCAAAGACCACATCGAATCGATAAGTGGATTAGATCTGCGTTAATGGGCAGGTCCTGCTCTTGCCACAATGTGTGCTGTCAGGCTTATTTCTCCCCCATGCAAACAAGGCTGAGCTTAGGAAATCTGCACTGCGCAAATCACACAGAAATGTATTGTTAATAGAGCTTATAAACACCCATACACTTTTGCAGCTAGAGGGTCAAAAAGAGATCATTGATCACCGAACACAGGTGTTTTATTTGAATGCCCTGGATACAGTATTAACACTACAGTGTCATTCAGGTGTTTACCGCTGGGGGTGATGAGAAAACAGTGTTTCTTACCAGTAGAAGCAACAATGTGGCAGCGATGCAGTTTTTCCACCCTTGCCTAAAAAAATCCAAAATATTGTTGGGGGTTATTGCACAGCAATATACATAGTAATTTGTAAGGTCATAATTTGTAAGGTGTTGTGAGGACACGTGAGCTGTGCTCGAATGCCGTTAATCCGTGGAATGCCTTGCTCTCGCTCAACTTGTTTATTTCCGTCTCAGTTGAAGGCTGTCAGAATCTGTGTTTATGTTCTGCTGAGGTCTAGACTCTCTGTTTCTTGTTCTGCATGTCACCTCACCCAGTGAGATCACCTGGGAATGATGCCACCAGAGAGGGAGAGGCTTCCTGCCTGAGCGACTGGTAATTGTCGTCCATTATGGAGCTAAGTCGGAGCACTGTGGTGTGTTTGTGTTCTCCACACCGATCCTAAGTGTGAACGCATCTGCAGAGCGTGCAGTGTTTTTTATGCATTCAAACCTGGTTTTTAAAATGCGCTCATCTCTATGCACAGAAGAAGGACTGTCACAATTCAGAAGCGGATTTTCTCGTGGGATAGTGATGTAGCCAGAGAAATGTTGTGCTTTTTGGGTGATATGAGAACCATCGTGGGTGAGCTGCCATTAACCATAGTGGGGGAGGCTCCAAGGAAACACCGAAGTTGCCACTCCTCTCCCCCGCCTCCTTAATACTCACTCGCCCTCCTGTTCTCCCCACCATTATATTTTTAAACCTGACTGCTGGCCAAGAGGGTATATGATCCAAACCAAGCATTTCGTTTTCAAGTATTCGGTTACAGTCAACACACCAAACTGTGCGGTGAGGACAGCGAAGTACAAACCGAGCAAATAAAGACTAAATGTTTGTTTCACAGGGTGGAAAAGACACACTTTTGATGTGTAATGTTTCTAATGTGTGTCAGGAGTGCATGGCTACCGGAAAGCATTGGGAGGTGAAGCAGGTGCTGGGTGGAGAAAGCAAACTGGTCGGAGGACCATATCAAAGGGCTCTATCGGGTCGCCCTGTGATGGAGCAGGCCGGCTCTACACTTGTGGTTGTTTGTCAGAGAAAAAAAAACATTTTTGTTACCTTGTTTGTGAGAACAAATGGCTGAGTTTTATGCTAATGTGGTCTTACTTCTTTAATATTGCAATGATGTTAAAAAAAAAAGTTGTGTCCACTGATTTAGCTCAAAATGGCACACTGAATATCCATTATTTAGCTTGTCTTGTGAATAAATGATATGAGAGAAATATGGTAGTCATTGTGACTCGTTACCAAACGGTTATTGGTGATGTCATGAGAAAATAAGCTGATATGACCAGCACTCCCAATTTATGACGTCACCCTTGCTTTGGTCGTCAACACTTTCTCACTCAATGGTGCAAATTTTCTTTCTAGACCAGCAATTTTTATGTGGTACAGTTTGAAAATGACCCTTAATTCACTCTTGAAATCAGATTGAGTCATAGATACAATAAAAGATTTTCTCCAGGTCCTGACCATGCTGTGTTTTGACTCTCCACGGGTCCCAACCATACTGTGATTATACTATGTAGTCCCCTCTACGGGTCCTGACTGTGCTGTGTAGCCCCCTCTACAGGGCCTGACCGTGCTGTGTCTCCATTTCTCAGGACCTTGACTAGCCATCACTGAATATCTTGTGAGCTGCCATTTTTAAGCTGAGCTGGCCTCATAGCAATCAAATGAAGACGAATGTGGACAAAAATGAGATTGCCATTTTGGGTTTTGCATGAATGAAGAATAGCTACCAATGGCCCCCACAGCAGTGTGTATGTGTGTTTGCCCTCATCCCTTTTGCCTCTGGAGAGATGGAACGCCGGAGGCTGAAGCTCGCCTCTCTAGCTGCCCGATGCAGAGCCGTTTGTGCCATAGCTGGAGGCCGGGGGTTTCACCTCTCCTGCTGCAGTCGATGCCACAGCTGTAATCCCAGCCGGAGGTTGGGAAAGGGGAGCGGGAGGGGGTGGCTTTTTCCTCGCACCCTGTCTGTTCCAGAGCGTAACTGTCCTCCCCTACGTGCTATTTATAGAGCCTATCTACCTCGGTGACTTCAAGAGAATAATTACAGTCTCCATCTCTATTGTTCTGTCAGAATGCCGTCCGTGGCTGCTGCATGGGACACAGTGCTTTCTCAGAATAGAATTTATTTTTAAAGGCAGTTGTACCTCATTAGCTGCGAAGGCAGGGGACTTCCTTCCAGTGTACTAAATTAAGGCAGTGTACCAAATTAAATCAGTCCTGTAGAGTCCTCGTTCCATTAGGGTATTGTTATGACGCGGGGATTTCTATTGGGGATTTCTGTCTGTCCCTCCTGTACATCCATCACATTTCAGTCACTTTAACTGACATGCCTCTCCTTAGTTTTGCTTATTTGGAGATGCGTGTGTTTTGGTTGAGTGCAACCAGTGCAGGTCCTTGAGTGTGCGTGTTGATGCTGGCTGATCATCCTGTAACAAATCCCGTCACCCCTGCCAGCGTATGGTTGTGGTCATAGCCGGGCTGACCGGAGAGAAGATGCACTTGGAAACTGAAGTGTGTTTATGTGTGCAAAATGAAGAAAACGTGAGTAAATGAATGTGTGAAAGTGTGAAAACTCCCCAAAGAAGAGGGTATATATTATTGTGGATGAATTCATGATATTAACCGAAATGGGACGTTGGGAAGAATCGGGGTCACGTGGCAGAGGAAAGAATGCTTTTGATGTTGAGAGCCAAGATTCTGTGATTAACAGGAAATAATTGCTCTCTATTTTCAATCCACGCTACCACTCTTTCTTGCTCGTGCTCTCCACAGCTATTTCCAACTCTTATGTGTTAAGTTACATAACCGCTAAAGCTCAATTATCAAGGTTAATCATCTTAAGTTATTTATCAATGTCGGCTACATAATTAATAACAGTTATAAAAAACTGGTAATGTACATTTGCTAAAATCTTTGCAAAACCACCTAATATAAATCGTAACATTGAAAGGTAATTCATATAGGCACCTTTAATAATGTAAGCAGTATTAATTAAATCAACTTAAATAAATAGGAAAGAACAGATTTTTGCAGAATTGATTTATCTCCATGTATATCATATTATGACAAGCTGTGATATAAGTCAGTTGGTGTCCCTTACTTTTTGGAGTAAAAGAGGATGATTTGTTCAGTTTTCTTAAATGACAATTTTATATTTATTGTACTTGTATGAAAATAATTTTCTCGATTCTCTCTCTCTCCCCCCTTCTCCCTAGCCCTTATCCTCCTCTTCTACCTGGTCTTTTACGGGTTCCTGGCTGGGATGTTCACTCTCACCATGTGGGTCATGCTGCAGACACTGGACGACTACACGCCAAAGTACCGCGACAGGGTCTCCAATCCAGGTAATGTCACTACACCACACCACAGCACAATGTGAAGAGGCTTAGCTGGGACGGGGGAGAGGGGGACAGTGGGAGAGCGGGAGAGCAAGATAGAGGGAGAGCGGGACAGGGGAAGAGCGGGACAGTGGGAGAGCAGGAGAGCGGGACAGGAGGAGAGCGGGACAGGGGGGCGGGGGACAGTGGGAGAGCGGGACAGTGGGACAGGGGAAGAGCGGGACAGTGGGAGAGCAGGAGAGCGGGACGGGGAGAGCAGGAGAGCGGGACAGGGGGACGGGGGACAGTGGGAGAGCGGGACAGTGGGAGAGCAGGAGAGCAGGACAGTGGGAGAGCGGTGCAAACACTGCTGGCTCACAGAGGCTAAAACAGAAGGGCCTATTGTCCTGCTCCAAATTCTGCCAGAAAAGAGACAGGTGTCTCGCTAAAATCTTAAAACAGGTCGCCCAGTTTACACTCCTACCTGACTCAGGGAATCTGAGGATCCTGTTGGGATAGGCCGAGCAGAGCTATCAGCCCAATTTGTGGCAGCGTGTCATAGCCTGAGGGATAGTGTGTAGACACCCACGGGTTTTAACCATATATGTATAAATACTTACATGTGTGTCTATGTATGTATAAAATTGAGGTAGGAGTGTATTGCTCTGTGTGATTCTGTTCATTCTTTTAAATCTCTTTTTTTTGGGATCACAATTTAGAATTGTAATTTGTGAGAGGAACTGGGAAAACGGGAGAGAGGGTTGCGTGAGAACAGGAGAACGAGAGATGTGGATGGATAGAAAGGGGGAGAGGACGCAGTGTGTCTGTGTCTTACAAAAGAAGCCTTATGTGGTAAATCCAGCATTATGGAAACACCTGTAGAAAATAGAGAAACAAGCTATTAGTTTTACTCTGAAATGAGTGAACACTGAATGCATACATGGTACAAGGCTGTCAGTGCAACTGGAAGAAGGTGCTGGATGTTGGAAATCTTTTGCGTGAAGAGAGGAGAACGTCGGTTTCCAGCCTGCTGACTTTTTGCCGTGGGCTTCCTGTTTTCTTAACAAACGCTGTCATTAAGCCGTCTTTACTGCTTAAAACATTTACATAAGCAGCTTGTGAACATTTCTTAAAAGATAACCCCCGATTAAGCTAAATACCTGCCGATTATTGGCCAGTAATTCTCAAGCATTCATAGCTTGCGGGTCTAGCTGCAAATGCATTTTAATCAACAATAATCTTTAAAAAATTTGTAAAAGTGAGACACTTAATTCAGCATGGCGTCTGTCAACATGAGACAGACGGGCAATCCTGAATTATTAGAAGTAACGTAACGTAGAAGTATTTTCGTCAGGTTGAATGATTCATTCTTTCTACTGATAGATAGCTAGCCAATAAAAAGGTTATGCTGGTTGAAAGCTGCAAGGATAACTGTCATTCTCTAAAATATACTGTGACAGTATGTACGCATCCCAGCTGGATGGGAAGCTCAAAACACGCTCACGCCAAATGCCTGCTAGGAATGTTACTGCAGACTAAGGCCAAGGCCAAGGCTTTCAATCCATCTGAAATACACCGATTGCCCTTCCTTTCTCATACTTGTGAGTTGTGAAAGAATTGGGAAGAATTCCCAACAAATACGTAAACGTGTCACCGGAGGAAATGTTTCAATATTTGGAAGCCTTCAGAACCAAGACAAAAGAAAGAGCAGTAGCGGGCAGATTTGAGCAGGCCGGGCGATCGACCCGTCTCTCGTTCACACAAACACAAAATAAAAAACACTCAGGCAAAGTGCAGGTGCTTCACATACAGCCAGATTGATCACTATAATGTGTAAAAAATAAATAAGGTTTAATGCGTTGCCCTAAAGGCTTTCACGTCTCAAGCCTACGCACTGCCTCTTCTGGCTGATGTTTAATTCCACCCACTGCCAGTCTCTAGGGCCGGATCTCTCCAATCTCCTCTGCTTTCTAGTGCGTTGTCCCAACACTACGTTTCTGTATACTATTGACTGTTTTATGCATAAGTGATGTCTCTTTTTCATAAAATCATATTTCATTCTTTCTATTGATCTAAAAATCTTTTTTTTTTTAATATGTAGGTCCTTTTGTACCTGGGTGATTTTACCAAATTAATTTACAATTCAATTCAGTTTGGAATTAAGGATCTTTTATGAATATTGATTAAATGAAATTGTGGTCTAATATAAGTTACTTTTGTTGGAATGGAATTTGATCAAGGAATGCATTTGCCATTTTCTCATGTATCTTTTCCCTCCCATAGATTCCCAAGTGTTGTCTTTCTGCTGGTGTGCAGTGGTGCCCCTCCACGCCCAAACCTGAAACAGCGCTGCGCTGGCTGAAAGCAGTCTCTCAGTTGTGAATGATGGGCTCTGATAGACAACTGTTCTTCCTGATTCCCAGGGTTGGTGATCAGGCCCAAATCCCTGGACATCGTCTTCAACCGGACAGATGCCTTGATATACGGCCAGTACGTCAGGCATCTGGAATCTTTCTTGCAGCGTAAGCCCTCTGCCTTTTTTAATTCCCCCCCTTCTGAAAAAATCCAATAGCACCCCATGCTTTATCAGTCCTACACGCGGCGTTCGCTAAGCATGTAATTACTGTGCAGCCAGTGGTTACTGGAGGGGAACCATCGGTGCCATAATTAATATTTACAGGAACAATGATGAAATGTGTTTACACCGGTGTGTGGCCAGCAGGTGAACTCCCAGGTTGCTCTGTCCCCTAGAGTACAATGACAAGGAGCAGGAAAAGAACGAGCAGTGCACGCCAGGAAATTACTTTGAGCAGGACGCTGAGGAGCAGAAGAAGGTGTGCCAGTTTAAGCGCAGTCTTCTCAGGCAGTGCTCTGGCCTGTCGGACACCACCTTCGGATACGCCGAGGGCAAGCCTTGTGTCCTGGTCAAAATGAACAGGGTGAGCCGGTCTCTCTGCGTCTCCCTTCTCTTTTCCACTTTTTTCCTTCCTGCTTCCCCCAAAATCCATTGCGAGAATGTTCCTGCCATGTTTAGGCCTTAGAATGTAAAGTCCCAGCGCCGTTTTCACTTGGCTTCCTTTTCTCCTGCATGTCGGAGGAAGTTCTCGATAGCCTTGAGTCTCAGATAGGGCCACCTGCTGCCTCTGTTTCATTTAGAGGGGTCTTTGGTTGGGAATGGAGGTTTTGTGGCCTAAGTGTTATCTGGCCGGGGAAGATACAGTATTTTAATCAGTTAGTTTGGCATTGTCCAGTGGGGATGTTTTGAGAAGATCTCTGATCTAGGACTGGCAGGGGCAGGTGTGGGAATCATCCCCCCACGTCTCAAACGTGGCTCAGACTGCCCTGGGTGTCTTCTCTGGGCGGTGGCGCACATGTGCACACTCCACGAGCCAGCTGCCGTTTCCACACAGAGCTTCCCTCTCTGGTTTCAGACAGAAATCAGCGCTACCCTCCCCCTTTTCACTTTCCCACGTCTGTCTCCAATCAGGTTTTTCATTCCATTTGTGTGTTCAATTAATCACTTTCTTCTACCGTTCCTGTGTCCAGTTGGCACGTTCCTCTCTTTAAGCACTCTTTTTGGTGGAAAGAGATGTGGAAGACAAACACGTTAATTGGTTATTTTCATAATTTCTTTTACTTTTAGGTCATTGGGCTGAAACCACGAGGTGATCCCTACATTAACTGCACAGCTAAGGTAAAACAGACTTTTAACTGCTCCACTTACTTTATATACACACACAGCCATTTCTGTGTACGCGCCCTTTAAGTTACGTCAAAACATATATTTATGGTCAGTTTCTGATAATAGGTTTTATTCAGTCATAATAATAGAAGAGACAAAGTTTTTAGTCTTGGGAATCAGCCTTGAAAACAGGAAATCAGTTGGTTTGACTTTGTAAGCACCGCTGTACCGTACAATTACTTTATTTTTATCCTCTTTTGGGGGGGGGCTGATGTGGGTGTGAATGCATGCCCTTTTTGCTGGAGTCCCGTCAGGTGTGCTGTTTTCTGGTGACTTGTGTGTGTGTGTGTGTGTGTGTTTTTCTGTCTGTTTTTTCACACATGTTTGCATTTGGTTTCTCTCCATGCTGCCAGTAGGGTCAGCAGTATACACTTGTGGGTAAGCAACCAGGTCCAAGCCCAGCATTTCCCCAGGGTCCTAATGCTGGCCAATGTTCACTGCTCTCTCTTTGTGTGTGGAGCTATGTGGTGCGGTGCTTTGTCTCTAGTGCTTTACTAACATCCCCGCTGGTTACATTGTATACCTTCCCCTGCTTATTATGGAGCTAGTAAAATCACAAAATCACTTTAAACCATTAACAAAGGCTGTGTCTGGTGCAGAATTTGAACCAACTGGCTTCCAGTTATGAGACTGAAGTGCAAAGTGCCATAATTTGAATAAAACCTGAAACCAACTTTCTGACGAGAAGGTATACAATCAACCCCGGCACCATTGCCTTAAGCTCTCTTTTTGGTTGTTCTGGGGGAAGACGTAAGGAGAACAAGGCTGGAAACCACTTTTACAGGCAGCTCATCTTCACTGGAGGGATAGAGTTGGGCCGTCTGTCCACATGGATTTATCTTGCCGATGCAATACACGTCAGATTCTGTATTTCTTTCTAGTATTATTTGTATAAAGTCTAAGTCTATAAATGTCTAGTGCTGTTCTGGTACTGTTGGGTGATTGGTGTGTCTGTGTGTGTGTGTGTGTGTATTATTGTACTATGCCGCAGTAATTGAGAAACATGCAGGATTGTTACCACCCTCTACCCATTCTAGTTTTACCTTCAATTAACTTAAGTTCTGAACAACGTCAATCAAGCTGCAGGAGTCTGGAGTGTCACATGACCTCTCTGTAGCCAGGGACCAGTTTCCCGCTCTGACTCCTCCCCCACCTCCCACAGAGAGAAGGCGCATTGCAGATGCAGTACTTCCCCAGCGAAGGGAGGCTTGACAGGATGTACTTCCCTTACTATGGGAAAAAGGCCCATGTGAGTGCCATGCCCCTTGAGCCCGATTCATAATTCATCATGTTTCCCTTCTGGATTGTGAGTGACTGTATGCTAGCGTGCACGTCTGTTCACCTCCACTGCAGCCCACGTACGTTCAACCTCTGGTCGCTGTCAAGCTGCTGCTGACGAAGGAGGACTTCAACGCCGAGCTGACTGTGGAGTGCAAAATCGAGGGCACCGACCTGCGGAACAACGACGAGCGCGACAAGTTCCAGGGGCGGGTGACCTTCCGCGTGAAGGTGTCCGAGTAAGGTGGGGCAGGCCAAGCTTGACACGGTGCCACCGGTGTGTGTATCCTCGACGACTTCCTCTTCCTGCTCTCCCCAGTAGCCCCAATCTGTGCTAAAGGGCTGGGACTGGGGGGCATGTGTGGTAGCATGACGGTGTGCTTCTAGGTCAGAGTTGAAAGCTCCCCGTGTGTTGCCGCCAAACCCATCGCTGCCCCCCCGCCCCCAATCAATCCACCCACCCACCCATTCTGCCCCAACCCTGAGCTGTCTGAACTAGACCATGAACGTAAAACGACATCGTGCCACGATAGGGACCTGTAAATAGCTGTATTTCAAGCATTGAGTTGATGTGATCGTTCTTCTTTTGTGCTGTGCATTCTGTTGTGCGAGTGATGTTTCTGTATGTACATATTTAATGGATTCAAACACTGTCTTTCTGTTATAGCTCACATGTTATGTCTAACCATTGGATTAAATCAAAGGGAGAAAATAGAGATGATTTAAAATGCTGAAACCTACAAATAATGTACAAAAAATATATAAACAACAAAAATATCCAATTGAACAATGCCAACATCTTAAAGTGATTTTTAACCTCTGCAGAAATAGGTTTTGTGCAGACGCCTTAAGACTTGTATGGAAAAATCTTGGAATAAAAGTGATTTTAAACAAATTTGTGTGTTTTTGTGCTAATGGTGACAGGACATGGATGCGTGCGTAATGGATTGTCATTTAACATACACGATGCAAAAACAGAAGTACTTTTTAGATAAAAATATTTTTTTGTTGAATTTCAACTGGCAACCCCTACATATGCTCAGCTCAAATTAACTCTTCAGTCCAAAAGACTATGTCTCTAAAAAGACGAATAGAATATTGGCGCTTTGACGCTGTACTAAAAGAAATCCCCATGTGTGCCACCTGCTGCTCAGAAATGGGTACTACATACTAAGAATCAGCTGGGATTCTATACTGCACTCAGGGTTCTAGCCTCTGGCGTCAAGTGTTTATTCAATGCCTTGACCCTAAAATGTGTTAAACACTGCAATGCTCTACCAATTAGAGCCATCTACATTTCACCACAGTCATGGATTATCGTGGCATTATCGTATCATGGCATTGCCTTGTCATTCTCTAGTTCAATTTAGCAGCCCAGTGCCTCGTCAGTTTTCTTCGTTAGGAGGCGTCTGGTCACAATCTCGTAAGTAATTAAACTCTGTGACCACCAGTTTTCTGCGTTGTAATTCCTATTTCAGGATCGCTGGAGCAATGTAGCTGCTTGTACCAGTCTGGGGAATGGGAGGGATGGAGAGAGATTATTTCTCATTATGTGACATCGCCACTATTTAAACGCCCAACACCAGCCCAATAAACAAAAGGTGTCATGCCTTCCGCAAAGACATGTCATAACTTTTAGAACTTTGTTATCTGCAAACAGCCCACCAGGAATGTGTGGCTGTAACCCGGCTAAAGTAGAAACCCCATCCTTGGAATGTACCAAAAAATAATTACTATGTCCAATTCCATTATGTAAATTGCTCAACAATACAAACAATCAACAGTTTGCGGCAACCACGGGGAATTCCCACAAGAAATGATCGGGAGCGGTTGTCTTTCGAGTGCAATTTATTCAGCACCTTTGGCCGTAAAACGAAACAAGAATCCTCCCGGTTTGGGGCAAAAAAGAAAAAGGCAAAGGAAATTCCTCCCGGTCCGGGGCAAAACACAATTAGCCGTCGCTAGGGTCGACGTCTTGTTCGGGGAAGGGGAAGAGGCTGGAGCACGGCACGGCACGGCACGGCACGGCACGGCACGGCACGGCACGGCACGGCACGGCACGGCACGGCACGGCACGGC
>JAOYSI010003614.1:1754-47731 GCA_025775065.1 Hiodon alosoides
CTTGGTTATTCTTTCAAAACCCATGGTTAGTTGAGCTTAGGCAATCATGAATCACCAAACACGCACTCAATTTCAATAATGGGCATCTAATCAGAAAAAAAACAAAAATCGATCACAAGACCTCAATTGACTACAGGGACAGCTGTTCACCCACAGCACGTGCGCCCGTGAGAGAGTGGGAAGTGAGGTCGCGAGATGACAGCTCTGTCACACTCTTTGGCAGATGGCGTAATTGCATACACGACATACATAACTGAGGTTACTTTAGTCACATCATTGCAGAATCAAAGGAACAGCAACTAGCTAACTAGCCTGGGCAGATGGAGCCCTTAAATAGAATAAGCAGAGCGTGTGATAAAAACATTCACCGCAAAACCAAAAACAAATTCTTTATACCAATCTAAGCTTTCATTCGTTTCATGAAGTTGGTGAATAATAGCAAAATAAACAAGGGGTTTGACGCAGTGCAATATACAATGGCCAACGTGAAGTTATTTTTTTAAATTACTTAACACTAAAAATTTTGCTGGTTAAACATTCACAAAAGCAGAGCATGGAGAGAGAGAAAAAATGTTTCTTACAAATGGAACTGAGAGGTTATAAAAATGGCTTGTTTACATTGGAGCGTCAGTGGCATGGCAGAAATCCATGAAATTAAAGCATTTAGCAAATTGTGCGAGAGGAAACCATGAGTAGATATTAATTGGTATTTATTGCAGAGCAGCATGCTATGTATAATGGCATTAGTTAGTATTAGTAAATCACTTAGCATATTAGCTGTCTGTTAGAAAATGTATTACCGATGTGAACCTGAGGAACTTCACAGAACCACAATGGGGGGAATTAATGTGTCAGTAACAGCGTGGTTGACCACAGTCACCTGGCCATTAAAAATGCATACTTTTCTCCTGTCTATCGTAAAAATATTGTTTATTGACCCCTGAGGACTGGCGAGATGGTTTCACAGTCGCCGTTCGAATCACATCTCCAGCCAATCTAGACACGCTTGCCTTTGGCTCAAAAGGCCACATAACAAAGGAAAAAAAAATCAAATAAAATTAAACAAACGAACCGGTTCACATTTTTCTCCCTGCGGCCTTTCAAAGTGCATCAGACCCGGTCTATTGTAGCTCCAGTTCTACCGGGCACGTCTGCCTATTGAACATTTTTGTCTATTTGAATAGTTAAATAAAAACTCACGTGTAAACATAGTCAGGAACCATGGAATGGCATACAGCTGAAAAAAAAAGAAAAAAAAAAGTATCACATGATTACGCAAACGTAAACTAAGCAGCGTAGACCATACCTGATTACGGATTTCTGTTCTCAGCGCTGGAGCGCCGTCTAACCTCAGTCCGCAATGCATAGTGCCAATGCACATACTGAACACCAATTATGCCACACTTCATCCCAAATCGCATCACTGTTCTCATTTAAATCTGAAGTAGAGAGAATCCCAGGGACTAGCTGTCAGACGGAGCTGAAATGCAGATGGAAAAGGACACTGCAGCCACAGCACCCTACTGTTAGGAGTGTCGGAGCAGACGGAGAACAAATCTACGTGCACCCCAATTACCGTCCTGTCAGAGAACGCGCTAAGGAAGTGCAAGCCTTCCTTTCTAAAACAAAACTTTATTTTAGCAATTCCCTTTTCCAACCTGGCCCAATCCCCACTCTGGCTCTTTGTTTTCACAGGCCACGGGATTTCAGTGAGAGCTTGAGTGACAGGTGAAGGCATGGAGACAGCTTTCATGCAGCTCACGGCAGCCTGATCTCACATGCAACGCGCACGGGCCATATGTGCCTGGGGCGTCTACATTTAGCTGAGTGTCAATCAAAGGCAGAAAACCAATCAACAGAAAAGAAAACTCCACATTATGACCAAAATAAATAAATGAATAAATAAATACACAATTAAAAGGCGGGGCATTCTGATTTATAACCGCACGTCTTGTCTCATTGGGCGGTTACTCCCTGAACAGCAAAAGCTCACTGAAGGCATAGAAGCCCCCTGTTCAGGACAACCCGTCCCACTCACAGAACACGAACGTTGCTTTAGAGAGAACCGCGTGCCATAGAACCACAACAGTATTTTACAAAGCGAGCGCTTTTCTCACGCTCAAACAAAGAATGAGGCTGTGACATTCTCAGAAAACCAAAAATGCACTTTGGTTTAAAAAAAAAATAAATAAATAAATAGATCCCCGTTCTTTGAAAAACGTATCGTACAATTACACAAAATTTCAGGGATTTATTTCAGACAAGACGGCAAAATCGTTTCAGATGAGCCGCACAAACTTAACCGCAGCACCATTTAACACGGCAGACAGGTACCCCTTTGTTCCAAGCAAGTCACCGGAAACGTTTGGGAACGTTTAAACTTTAATGCACCGGTGTTGCACTGAATCACCCAACGCTGAATAACACCGGTATGAATCTACTGCCGTTACCCGGCCATTTGGGGCGAATAAACCTAGTCTGCGGCAATGTAAATCCTGCATTGTGGAACATTGAGCAGGAGAACTTTGATGGCAGCCCTTTCGGACAGGAACTTACATCCGGGATGAATCCAATCTCATTGAGGTGATTACTGAGCTCGGGGTCATGGAAAGCAATCATCTGGGAGAAAACCGTCAGGTACTCTGCAAAACAATAATAAAAAAAATCCCACAATGCAAAGGGAGATGGTGCCTGATCCTTAGAATTTGGCTTTAATGAACAACATTACGGCCCATGACCACCTCTCTGCGACGAGTTCCAAAGACTCAAATATTCATTGGTGCACCAAGGATACTTTTAATCTTTTAAATAAGACCGCAGAGACTCGGTTTAGCTCGCCCCATTTCGCTTCAAATTTGCAAAAAGAAAAAGTTTAAAAAATATATGCAAGTAAGAAGACATACTTTCTTATTTAAAGAGAAGTTGATACACAGGGTGAGAGATTTCTCTGAGACATCTGGCATTAGACAATGAAGGAGATAACAAGCTACATTCCACCACATGTTAGGGAAGCGAGCGCATATCTCAGTTCATCAGCCAAGAAGAAAAGGAAAAAGAAAATGAGAAACTGTTGGTAAGGTCACAGTGGGTTCAGTTTCATTTACATCCTCGTAGTCTCAAATAGCAAGCAATTAGTTCCAGAAGCATTTCATTAAAAAAAAAAAATAATAATAATAATAATAATAATAATAATTTGACAAAAACAACAGCCAAAGTAATATCAACAGGAAGTGACTGAAGGGGCAGGACGTTAACCTGCGTACGTCGCGTTTGCCCGATTCTCCCGTGGTCTGGCAGTGTGAAATGAAGGCCAGGGTGAGAGGCGAGCTCACCTTGGATTACGTGAGAGTTGTCCTTCAGGAAGAAGTTGTACAGATATTTGGGAATGAACGCAGACATGCAGGCGTACGCTAAAGCTGAACGGGAGGAAGCAGACCGGGGGTCAAAAACCAGCGGTCGAAAAAACGAGCGCAACGGCACCGAATGTTAAGACACAGCGCTGCGTTTAGGCTTGAAATCCCTTTAAAAGCTCCGAAAGTGGGAGAGATGAACTAAACCTTTTTAAAATTCTCCGGCCGAAAACCGGTGAGCGTACCTTCATTGTTGAAATTCAGGTATAGAAATGGGGCACACAGGGAATCCAGACCTGAAAGGCCACAGTGCACAAAATGAATCACACGCCATCTACGAACACACAACAGCAGAGTAAACCCCTCAAAAAGCACGCAGGGTTAACACAGGAGAGATAACACCTCTCTGACGGATACGAAGCGCGTGGTCACACTGGTGCCCTTGTCCCCTTGTGCCATCTAGTGGTCATTTTCTCATCAGTTAGTTCTAGCGGTTTTTCCTAGGAAGAACTGACGCTGAACTGTACGGATTCAATATCAACAATTAACAATTCCCCTAAAATGTCTTATTGACTCCCTGTGAAAAGCAGCAGAGGGCAGGCACACGCACCCTGCCAGTAGACCAGGTCAGGGTGGGACACCACCCAGGCCTTCAACACCCGTCTGAACTTCCTGTGACCCTGCGGGGAGGACAGCAGCTCGTCGTACTGGTGACACCTGGGTATGTCCACCTCGATCTGCATGGGGAACACCAACACGGGTCACACTTTAAGGTGTGGCTTCAAACCCGTAATCGCAATGGCAAATGACATCGGGATATTAGCTACCTGTCGGTCAGTAGGAATGGGGGTGTCCTTGTCTATCCCATCATATTTGGCTTGTATGTCCCCCTAAAAGATCAAAGCTAAAATGAATAAATGTATTGAAAACACCCTGTCTCCTTTTGCACCTCCCAGGTGCATTAACACTTTGGCTAACTCGAATGTTAATATTCCCTTATATAAAAACATAGCCTTAACTGGCCTCACCCTCACCTCGATTCCCAGCAAAGCCGCCCAGGCTAGGCCTCGCAGGAGGGGAGGGACGTCCACTCTCGCCTCTTTCCAAACTTGGTTCTTCTTGTAAGGGTAGGCCTGCGGACAGAAAGCGAGGCAAAGGACGTTCGCGCAGAACGTGATCACTCAGCCCGTGAAACGTTCTGCCGGGCACCGATCCTTCCTTCAGTAAACACAGGCCTTCAGAGCACGTCTGGACGAGGGTCGAGGAGGAGCGCAGCACCTGGAGGAGCCTGTCGAAGAGGATGATCCTCAGGAGCTGGTACTCCGTGTCCCGCTCCCGGATGATGAGGGGCAGGGTGACAGCCGCAGACAGCTCATTGCTGCTGCTGGACTGGGGAAGACTGGTCTGCCTGGGAAAACAAAACGGTACATGCTCACTGGGCAACCGGCGCTGAAAACGTACAGTGGGTAAAAGAATAAGAGTCAACTTGGGTCCTCGAGGGCCGCAGGGTCTTGCTGGTTCTCCGCCCGCCCTGCCCCCCCCTCGCCGTAGGGAAAACACTTGGCGCTGCCAGTTGAAAATCGGTAGCTAATTCAACAGTGGCCCTGAGAGCCACAGGGTTGCAGCCCCTGAGGACCAGAGTTACCCATGGCTGCTCTAACACGTGTGAGTGAAGACGAAGAGCGCGTACTCATCCTCCAGCAATGGGTAAAAGGATTCCCCAGCAACGTCCTTCAGCCTCTGAAACAAAGAGGTTGTCATTCAGGCGCCTTTCCCATTCAATAACGTCACGCGGGTCAACGGAGCGATCCCTTCTAACACATCCTGGGGGAGATCCCTGCAGCGCTCTCACGTTTTTCAGCTGGCACAGGGACAGCGTAACCGTGGTATCGTCCAGCAGGAAGCTCCTGTCCCGGCCTTGTCCAAACGACTCCCCGTCCTCAAGAAGGAAGCTGCAAGAGCGGGAGGGACCATGACACCCGTTACGAAGGCCCAGAGTTAAAACCTCCCTGAAATTCAACCGGCGCACCAAAGCTGCTGCAGTTAAAGTAAAGCAGTTTACTTGGGCAGAGTGCAGACGGGGGGCTTGGACTGGATGATCCCCTTGTTAGTCAGCTCCTTCTCCAGGTCCCCGCCCGCCAGGCACCACAGGTGATACACCTCATCAATGGACCTCTCCGACAGGTATTCCTCACCCACGTCTTGGCACAGAAAATCAGAACACGATTTTAACATCCATTCAAAGCCCAGCAGATGGGCAACTCAGATCGACCCAAACACACATCAGGCTCGCCCCACTCCACAGCCTACTTGAACACATCCGAGCCACCCCTTACCTTGGCAGAGTTCGCCGATGTCCTCGGGAAGCTCCAGGTGAGCGCAGCGCAAAGAGGAGGAGAACAGGCCCACAGGTCTCTGGAAGGGCGGGTAGCGGCAGGAGACCCCCTGGAACACGTGGTCTCTCAGCAGCTCAGCAGGGGTGGGCCTGCAGGCACAGAGCAGGGGGTTGCTGAGCGCACAGTCTCACGGGTAGAACAATCTCAACATGCACCAGTTAGGTCGCGGGGTCATAGGCGTCGGTTAAGGCCCAGCGCGACCGTGGTTATACAAGTTGAAAACGAGTGGAACGAGGAAGGAAAGATATCTGGGGGGAAACGCTGGGAAATTACTCTCAGCGTGAAGCCATTTTTGTACTGTAGAAATGTTACAGATATGTACTTTATCTCGAGTGTGCAGAAGTAGTCTTCAGTGAGGAGACAGTACAGAATGCAGTTACCTTCTAGACGGATGGAATGTCAGGCATTTCCTTAATAAAGCTACAACATTTTCAGGCAGCTCCTGTAAGGCACAACAATCCTGTTATTTCTGCTGGAATTGGACCACAGTGAAAATGTATTGCTTATTACGTTTTGAAGAATGAAGAAGGGGGTAAAAAAGCTAAATCTCAGGGTATCAGTACAAGCACAGAAAAATTCGAAATCATACTGAGGGTGTACTTTCTTCATGGATGGTTTCTTATGGATGCCTAAGAGATATGGAAACCTTGACACCCTTTAACTTTAGCAAAACCTGCATAAAGCTAAACTTTTTAGATGCATTTTAGCAATACATTTTGCAATGTTTGACCTTAGTAGATGCTAATTCACAATGGCCATGTGAAAAAATAAAACCGTTCTGAAAACTCTAAGATTGCGAGACCCTAAAGAGCCACAATTCATCACATGTCTTGCTGGCTGGCATCACGCCGGGGATCAGGGATCGGGGAAAGAAGAAGAAGAAGGGGCGAAATAACGCTTACCTCTATCGTCTCCAAACACCCATGCTCCTCGGCGAGAACGGTGACAATGTCGTCCATGCAGCCTGCGATGCGCGTTAAAAGCGGGGTTACAGACCCTCTCCCACAGGGACTTCAGACCACGCAACATTTGAGGTTTCCCAGAGACACTTTACAAGGCTTTCGGAGGCCTATGTTACGTAGTAAAGCCACTGGAGGCTAATCTCTGGCATAGCGCAGGACAGCATATTCACACACTGCTGCATGTGGCACCCACGGTACCAAATACGCTAGAATGAAGAAGTAACATCTCATAAGCTAAGAAAAACTTACCCAAATTTAGGATGAATTTCAACCTCTCGCTTATGTCAAGACTTTGCAACAGTCTTCTACCCTAGAAATAAAATTAAATGAAGTTAACTCAAAGGTTAAAAGGACACAAACATGGTCATTACAACCCACCACCAAGACTAGTAATCCAGACCAGAGAAACCGGATAACAGAATAATTATTAACAGAATGCGCTGTAAACAAATGGCAATGCCAAGCCAAGCCTGAAGCAGAGCGTGGCACTCTGACTCACTCTGGCCGGGCCTCTGGCGGAAAAAGCGCGTCAGCTCACACGGACACTCTGATGTTTGCGAAGGTTTTTTAAGATGTGATCTTTGGGCCGGCAAAGCGTATTCTCCGCCCACCTACCGCACACAGCTCGAAGAGCAGGACCCCCAGGGACCACACGTCCGTCTTGGGCCCCGAAGAGGGAGGAGGGTCGCCGTGGGAGGGGTCGCTGGGGGGGAAGCAGCCCTGGGCGATCACCTCGGGGGCCAGGTAGGAAGGGTACCTGTAGGGGGGGGGGAAAAACTGAGTGCAAGAACAGGGAAACACCTGGGGCTGTTAGGGAAAGGTAGTCTTGTAGATTTGCGCTTTTCATGTCGAAACATGCTGTCAAACACAAAAAGACCAGGAATTAATATGCTGTGCAGTATATCTAAATAAACATAATTCCATAGAGGCCAAACAAAAGAGCAGGTTTGAGTATTTAATTACATTTCTATATGAGCCGCCTTCCCTTTGTAAAGCAAAGGGCCTGTCCTCGTCCATCCCACTTTATAACAGGATATTATGGACTAAGACTGTATCGTAAAAGAAGACCTGTGAGTTTAGACTGGATTCTGGATGTTCGATGCTTACTTTCATATCAAACTGCTGTTTTTTAATAAAAGGATAAAAATACACGTATATGTTACTGCATATTTCATTTTAAATAAAAACATATTTCTAAAATCATAATTTCCTTATGAGAAACTAAAATATTAACAGCTTGTACTACAAAACTTTGTTTTAAAACTTCTTACCCTATAGGGAAGTCCACATCTGCCCCATGATCAGTCATGTGATAAAGACCAAACTTGGCCAGTTTAACGTTGCCCTGGTAGAAACAGGGGAAAGCGTTGCACTCGTGAGCGTCACAAACGCGTGAATGCGGTATGTGCTCGAGGGACACCCGCGGTGCACCACTCGACCGTACCTTGCAGTCCATGAGGACGTTGTGAGGGCCGAGGGCTCTGTGCACCATCCCGTGCTGGTTGATGAACTCCAGGCCTTCCAACACCTCATAGGCAATCTGCAGCACATTCAGAGGGCTGCAACAGAGACCAGGCGAAGTGTCACCACTTTGGTCACAGATGCATCCCGCTACAGCTAAACTGGCTGGAGCTGTGACCTAATGCAACAATAAAATGCACCAGCTTTTAACAGCATAATGGAAAGAATGTCCCACTTAGTCAGAAAGGGACCATCAACTGTCTAAGGGAGAACACATTGTGCAATTAGCCACTTCAACCAGTAGATGGCACAAAAACTGAAACAAAATCTGATACTGCTCTTAGGAAACCTCATACGTTCAGTTAACACAAGCAATATTTTTAATTAATATTTCTATACACATACATACATTATATATATATATATATATATATATATATATATATAATACCATAATATAAATATATGGTATTATATGCAAAAAAAACATCATCAAACCTCCATCATTTAAACTTCCACAAAGAAATGGCATTTTACTTGTTAAAAGGTTATGCTGTTATGCTGTTAGCCCGTAGATATTTTCACCTGACTACAATGTCCTGCTTCTGAAAATCTTCCAGGCTGCTTTCGTAGTGCTCGGCCACAATGACGAGTCTTTCTAGGGGAAACAAAGCAAAACAACGAAAGTATCATAACAAAACAGGCATGTTTCCTCCCAAGGCTTCACTGAAACGAAAAAAAATCACTCTCCTAAAACATAATAACCATAAAACATTTAAGGAAATCAGAAAAGCATGAAAATAAGGAGGGAGTACGTAAGGTTAAAAGAGGCTTGAAACTACTCCCAATGAAACAAATGTGTAGACCCAGGGTGAACGAAGAACCATTTATTTAATTCTACTATAAACAGCAGTTTGTGGTCAACATAACATAATACTTTTTTTTTAAAGAAGTTAAAAGAATGGCTCAGCTGAAACAATAAGCCAAGCCAAGGTAAAGGCATAAAACCACCTTTAACCTGAGTACTTAAAATTATGAGCAAGAGCAAGCTGAATAGCCCATAAACTGTAAAAGCAGCAGGAGCCACTGGCATGGTCTCTGTGCACTATGCACAAGCTCAATCGTAGCCTTACTTTATGGCACACAGGTTTAAAACTCAGCTTAATTGCAGCTTTAAACCTTCATTTCTAGGGAAATTCACGTTACTGCACATTCATTAAGAAACCATGTATAATTAGTGCAACATGTAACCTGGCTTCTGAACTGAGGGGATTAAAAACAATAGCTAAGAATGACATTCACACCCATCCACAATTTCAGAAAACTTCAATAGGGCCTAAAACAATTCACTCTGCTAAGGGACTGTCCTATTGACATCCCTCACCGCTGGAGATGGCCGTACCATGCTTCCCCCTGGAGATGTCCACATACTGACAGAGTCGGGGGTGCGTAATGGTCTTGAGGATCTGGAAGCGCCCCAGGATCTTGATGGAGTTAGGGGTGAGCGGAAGCCCATTGCTTCCACAGACGTCATGCGGGAGGGCAGAGGCAAAGAAGGTGAAGGCCCCCAGCTGGGCGTCCCTCAGGGGCTGCATGGTTACAGCAAAGCCCTGCAGAGACATGTCAAGCTTCTGCAAATATACACAGCTTGCTGCCCTTCCTAGTCACAATTCGCAAGATAAAAACAGCAACGCATATTATGGCTATTATCATGACGCTTTAATAAAGATTAATGTAAATATTAACTAGAAATACAGTTTAGATTTTAAAAATGTATAACATCGTAATTGTGAAGTGACAAATTTGCGGGCGGTTCTCTCTCATTCTCAGCTTCTTCTTCATTGTGGCATAATATTAAAATTCAACACACAAAACAAACTTAATCAACTAAAATGCCCGTGTCCATGTCACTGACCGGAAGATCGCTTTTGTTGCATTTGTTCAGGTTATGGTTAATATATAATGGTCTCCTGCATCTTGAATATGGTCGCCCCCCCCCAAAACATAAGACAGTGACATAAATGGCAACGAGTCACAAACATCAATTATCGTAAACAAGCAACGTCTCTAAAACGACCATTACTTACGTTAATGACAGTTTTTCGTCATTACCACTGTATATCAAAAAACCGTTTCTCTTGTTTTTCTCCTCCTGAACCCAAGGAAAGACTGGAATAGAGGCTGTTCAGACGCGTATTAAAACGTCATCTTTCAGCGTCGATATAGCTGTCATCTTTGAATCACAAAAATGTTTTCTTTTTTGCATCGGTTTTAAAATGTTAAATGCTTAAATTCTGGTTTGACATTGCTTGTAAAAAAAACCACCCGAATAATGTCTCTGTTTTGTTAATACATTGTTTGTAGTATTTTAAACACTTTAAAACAGCTTCGGTTAACTTAACATTTTGAACTCTCCGCTTGGTTTGTTTTATATTGCTTCTCGCAAATGAATAATATACACATAGTGGTAGCCACTGAAGCATAAAGCTGATAGAAATAATGCATTAATGTATATTTATTTTGATGAACCTCGCTAACTGATGCAATTTGTACGTTCTGAAGTTCAGGATACTTTCACTAAGCCTGAATAGAAATCTAACTTTTTTTTCAAATGTATCCCCAAATATGTTTCACCACTTCTAGATGTTTTTTTTTAGAATGTGCATTTTTGTGTTAGAAAAGCTTGTCAAGTTAGAATTTTAAATTATGCTTTAATCGATTTAAAGACAAGCATACAGGCAGTAAAGGGCTGCACTTGGAAACTTTAGGGCTTTTCGCTGTTTAACGTTTGACCGAGGTCTGTGAAACGTGTGTGCCTAAACGATCACCGGTGCTGTTTAATGTGAGTAAGTTGAACAACAAAAGATTTGGTTACGCTTTTGATTTCTTGTTGTTTTCAACCAGCGCTATTTTTGTTTGTACGACTGTCGTCGTTGCGCAGCTTGTAAAAATCATTGTCGTTTCAAACAGACGACTTTTTTTTTTTATGTTGATATCTTAAGTATATATCACTGCTTTTGTATAAGATCTTCTCATGATAATTCATATATAACAGTAAAATGTAAAACACGCCCATGTGAGTCATTTATTTAAAAACTTTAATCGGGTACAAAATGATAATATCTGTTGAAACAGAACTTGACTGTTTTTCAGTAGATTTGTGTTTGATACTCAATATTATGGCAGCTTGCCAGTTGAACCACAAACAATACCTTTCGTATTTGTTAACCTGTGTACGTTGCGTGATGACGGTTTACTCAAGGCGAACGGTTATATTTAAAGTCAAAATTTGTGTTTCAAGCTAAACGTGAATAACTGCGATTAATTATCAGTAAAAGGCTCGTGGAGATCGGTTTCACTGATTAGAAGAGTAAAGAATCCGGTTTGTCACGAAAGATTACTTTGTTTTGGCACAAACCACAAGGCTGGCATGCAATTTTGCAGGTTTGATTTAAAGATTATATACCTCGTAATTATTTTAAAATTCTAGACAAACTAAATCAAATGCTAAATGCCAGTGTTCTCTCAATTGTAGTGCAGTTGAATTGCGGTGAACCTCATTAAGAGCCGTGTTCTAAATTTGGTGCTAGGTATGCTAATATGGATGGAAGACGCAGATGGCGCAACTGGAATCCGTGCGCCTGTTGCCAGTTTATTTCTATGGGACCAGGCCTAGATAGCCATGTGTGCCTTTCTTTTCTTTTATTTCTAGTCTGGATCGTATGTATAAACCCAGTCACATTTCACAAAATCTAGAAAATAATTCTGCCTGCTTGTGATATAGTTGTTTTTCCCCCATATATAACTTATTTAAAGAAAAGGGGCTGCAATTCTGCAGTAAGTCAGGTCATGCCATTTTAATTAGCCGGCGACAGCCTGGGTCTGCCCGGCGTGGTAACAACCCCAAGCACTTGGTGTGGCTGGCCGTGTTTTGGTCGCTACACCGGCCTGCCCTCGGCGGCCGGGCTTCTTTCACCCGTACGTAAATAAAAGCGGCGCTATCGCATGCTCCGGAGCTCCAAAATTGATTCAAAGCTTGGGAAACGGGAGGCTTTGATCCGCAGTATTATCAACTCCAGCTTTTTCTGTGTTTCTAATTTCCTCGGCGGAGCGTCGGTTTTTATCCAGTGCCAGTTGTTGTTTTCCTGCGCCACCCGGGATTGTGTGTTAGTCGTTTTCTTCTTCCTTTTCTTGAACCTTGTAAAAATCGTTTTCTTCATTTGTCAGGGAGGGAGCGGGGGGCTCTTGCCAAGCTCAACATGTCCAAGTCACTCTAGCGAACATTTGCGACCAGCTGGGAGTAGCACGGGACAGTCTTTTGATCCCTGGAAAATAAAGGGGATCAAAATAAATGTATACACCGAATGTACGCAGATCCATGGTGGTGGGCTGGGAGATCCAATGTGATTTTAATGCTTGTGCTTGTAAATAATGAATGAAGCAGAACCAGAACCCCTTTGGTTTTATTTGATTATCATTAATTGATTACATTTCAGTGGAAATTTTGACTTGACAGATCCTTTTTAATGTCGTTTTGAGGTTCATTTAGCTTGTCTTTTTTGAATGTATGAAGCTTGTGTCAATATTTATTGTGGACCTTACTCAGTCCAAGTTGTGTGTCAGGTTCAGGAATGAGTTGGTTCGTTATGACTATATATACAGAGAATTGTGTTAGGGCGAACCAGTGAACTATATAACTATTTAAACTGGTACAGAGAAATCCCATTAGCATTTGCCACTGAGCTTGCGAGCAAGGCTAGTCGACACACGGCTTGTTTCTTGAGGGTCTGTGCATGTGGTTCATCCCGGTCCTCGCCTGTGGTTCAGGTTCCTGGCTCGGTCTCTCTTCAGGATGTCGGGGCAGGCTCCCTCCATGGCCAGGCTGGAGCAGAGGGCGGCAGAGGCCGACCAGCTCATCGAGTACCTCAAGCAGCAGGTCCACCTGCTCAAGGAGAAAGCCAGTAAGCAACGGACGCCGGACACGCCGCAGTGCTCACAGGAGAGGGGAGGGGGTGTCACATTAAAGGGTGGAGCAGCTCATTTTGGCGATGTTAATTCATGTGTGCTGTATTTCAGGGCATTCATGCCATTTAGTGGTCTGGGATCACTAAATGGCATGGACTCTCATGGTCCAGGAGAGGCACTTCTGTTGTTACCTTTGAGAAAGTAGCTAATCGATGTAAACAGAGTTCCCTGGATACGACTGTCTGTTAAGTAATTTACTAGTAAAAACTGGTTAAATATGACATACTGCTTGGTGTAGGCATACGTGGCTCATATATTGTAGCGTGTTCACAGCTTTTTGACCGAATAGTTGACAAAATACAACCAAGAGCTAGAGCAGTCAGGACCTCCGGTTTTACGATATGAAACCCTGGCAGTGACCTTAGCCTGTCAAATGCAGTTGTACAGGCCACCCTGCGGGAGGAGAAGAAACTTCTGGTGGAAAATGCCAAGCTGAAGAAGGACATAGAGGTTCTGAAAAGGCAGCTTCTGGAGAAGGAGAAAAGGGCAGGAGGTGAGTCGTGGTCACATCTTTTTCTCCTCGTCCAGAATGCGTTGTTTTGGAGAAAGTTGCCCACGAAAATCGCAAGCGGCATCTGCCTGAAACGATAAACAGGCCCTTTGCGTTTTGCCATATGGAGCGCGGAATGCAGCCATGGTTTTAGAACCGGCACCGCTCCCTGAAACGCTACATTTGGGATGAATCGGCCTTTGATTACGAGTGTTTCAACAAACACCTCGTGTCTTCGGCTGAAGGGGAACTAAGCCAACGCGCAAACCTATCCCGGCTGCCTTGTGGTGATGGGGATTAGCACGTTTGCTGAACCCGTTTTGCAGGACCTGTGGCCTTGGGGGCTGATGGGGGAAAATGCAAAGCGGCTAACCAGCCTTAAACATAGGATGTCTGCGCCACCCGCGTAGGTGGATGGGGCTTCATAACCAGCTGCCAGTGTGCTGTTTTTAATGTATGACCACTTACATACTTTTAATGCTATACTGCTAATTTAATACTACAATAGCTGACACCCTGGGCCTTTTAAAGCATTTTTAAGTTGCTGGTGTGCCTGTTAGGTCTGTGTAAAGAGGAAGTGTGAATTAAATGGCCGTGTCATACTTTCTTCATTTCCCTGCCAGGAAGAATGGACATCTGTCCATTTAAGACATTTTGATATTTAAGATTGTCAGGAAGATGAGGTAAAGAGCCTCGACGGATAGTTCCTTTTGCCCTCCTTGTTTTCAAGAGAGGTGTGAAATGTGTCTCGATACAGCAGGGTTGTGCCCTGTGAATCCTGGCTTGTTTATATATTTCTATCTGGGTGTTTATATAGCAAAATGCAGAGCAATTGTTAAGAAAAACAAAAGCTGAGTGACTTAAAAGCATTGTTTGTGTGGGCAGGGCAGGCCCCCTTTAAAGAACACAAACAGTGAAATGCCAGGTTTTCCTGTTCCGCCTTCCATAAATTCATCCAGAGGATTGTTTTGAAGCACAGGACCTTTTTCCTTTCTGTTTTCCATTTTCACACAGAGAAGATGTGATTTTCTCATCAGATTGTTTGCAACAGCAGGCCCTCCCATCGGATCTGTAAATAACCCGCCGCTCTGCGATTTTGCTGAAACCAATTATGCGTACAAGAGAGACCCATCATGCTCTCGTCCCACCATCTTTGGCCGATGCATCCTGGCATTTAATTGGATGCAGCGTTGTCTGTGTGACACTTAGTTTTGCCGTACCCCCAGAACACGCGGAACCTTTTTTTTTTTTTTTACTCCCCTTTAAAATGGTTTGTTTGAGCTGTGGTTGCAGGAGCTGTTAGGTTTTGTACTACCTAAGACATAGGGTTTCCAAGCAACTTTGTCATGTGACGCGGGCGATGATCTTGTAGGGTCTGTGACTATATGAACTCATCCTCATCTCTTCTGCAGTGAGAGAGGTACCCATGCCCTTGGGAGATGCACCACCCCAGTGCGTCAAATCGGCCGCTCCAGTGACGGCTCCCCCCGCCGCCCTCAGCGCCCCCCCTAAAGACACTCCCCCCAAAGAAAACGAAGGAAAGAAGAAGAAGCCAGAGAAGACGGGTAATTTAGACAGGAAGTGCAGCAGATACGGCTGTGGTTAAAACTAGGCCTTGGCTTTGGTTCACATTCTCCCATTTTGTCTTCAGGCAGTTTCCCTCTGACACCTACCAAAGATACAGTAGAGGCTAAGGCTTTTGGACGAGCTTTATTTCATTTTATGGTAGACTCCTAAAGGAAAACCAAAGAACCATTCGAAATGGGACTGAATTACGCTTTGGTTATCCTGTAAAATAAATTTGTCTGTCTATAGTACATAGTCTTTGCTTATCATGCATTCTTGCAGTCTGATATACTACGCGGCCGATTGCTTTATATTTCAGGTTAGGAGTTGGGTCTGTGTTAATTTTCTAAATCTCTTGCTTCTACTTGCAAGCACCAAGCGATTAACATATGAGCACACTTGTTGATGAATAGCCTGTTTCTGTGTGAAAGGCTCCTGTAGTTTCACTACACAGCTGTGTGTCCCAGTCACCCAAGTGCCTGAGTCACCTGGGTCAAAGGGGCTCCCTCTGTGGGGTGAGGTGGAGCGGTCCAGCCCTCAAGGTCCGAAGGTGGCGCTCCACTCTGTGTGCCCCTCTTCTTTAAGAATGGTCATCGTGTTTGTTAGTATTCATCTCTGACGATGACTCCTATGAAGTGCTTTTCGCTTTTGTAAGCTTCCGGCACACGTTACTTATGACGGGCAGGCTTCCGTGGTGCCGTCACTGAAAAGCGTTTTCTTCTGCGGCGGGAGCAGGAGAGAAGAAGGAGAAGAAGCAGGCGGTGGCTCCGGAGGCGGAGGCCAAGGTGGACGTGTCCCGCCTGGACATGCGCGTGGGCCGAATCGTCACGGCCCAGAAGCACCCCGACGCCGATTCGCTGTACGTGGAGGAGGTGGACGTAGGGGAGGCCGCGCCCCGGACGGTGGTCAGCGGACTGGTCAAGCACGTGCCCCTGGAGCAGGTACCGCCCCACCAATCCACCCAAAAAGAAAATGTGTTCACCAGTTGCGATGACCAGGGTTGGTTTGTTTGAAGGGACCTTCGTGCCTGCTTCGCCCATAATACACTTGCAGTTGATCATGGCGCTGAGCGTATGCAGTAATCGGGCCCCTTTCTTTTTCATCTGCCCGGTCATTATCTCGAAAGTAAACGTCAATCAATCCTACGCTGCCCTGTCTGTAAACAGGGAGGTGGACGTCGGTGCCAGGGGGGCAGATTCCAGTATTCCCTTGTCAGAAGTACCTGAGTGGGGCACCCGGCGGGGCTTGCGTGTTTGAAAAACAAACTTGTTTCTCCATTACTCCGTTTACTGTTTTAAAAATATGGTCGTGAATTCCAGCTCGATAATGGAGCGTTGGCAAGCTCAAACCTTTAACAACCTGGTTATATAAACGCAACACTTCCTGTGTTTGCTGGGTATGCTTTGCTGCTTTACATACTAGTGTGGCAGAGCGTAGTCACTTCTCGTCAAGGAAAGCCAAGGTTTGTCAGGAACGAGTATACAGAAGAAAAAAAACCTATGGATTGTTATCACGTGTGTCTCTGCAAAAATTGCTGGTAAACAGTGAAATGGCAAAGGAATTGAGAAGGTGAAAGTGAAGGGAGACAGCCTGGGATAACGCTTTTTCATTGGTGCCAATGTTAATGACCGTGGTATGACAGTGTCTGTTAGTCACCCGGTGATGTTGCTGCTGACGCCTTGCATGGTGAGATCTGTTCCGTTTCGAACCATGCGTAAGAAGAACCTCTGGGCCGCCTTTTTACAAGTGCACCCACAGTTTCCTATGGAGCTCTCTCATTGGGATAACATGAGTGTGTGTGAGGGTTTGTCACCCCGGCGCTGATTAAATCCATCCATGACTTTGGCGTTATCCGGGGTTTGTTTTCATGCAAACTTCCATTTTTCTTTAAGTCTTTATGTGATTGCCCTGCCATGTGCAATGTGGACATTTCATCCTCATGTTTGTAGTGGACAAGTGGAGCTTTGGACTACAGATCATTTCTTTGCTCGTACATTCAGTGGTGAGCAAGACAGAGCTCCGGACATGTATTATTATTATTTTTTGCATGAAAGCAGTTCTGATGGGCTTGGCCCTGCTTGAACCGAAACGTGTGTCGCGGAGGCGTGAATGTTTTTGCTCCTTCTCGTTGGCGCAGATGCAAAACCGAATGGCGGTGATCTTGTGCAACCTGAAGCCGGCCAAGATGCGAGGGGTGCTGTCCCAGGCCATGGTCATGTGCGCCAGCTCCCCGGAGAAAGTGGAGATCCTGGACCCACCCCCCGGAGCCGTCCCCGGCGACAGAATCACTTTCCAGGACTACCCCGGTAACACAGAGACACAGCCATTACTCTACTCTGTCCTACAACTCCTATGGCCCCATATAGACCATTAGAATGCACATCTTGTCGTTATTCCATTTAACCCTAGAAAACATTTGAAACCATTTCAGACTCCTATGTGTTTGTCATTATCGCTAAACGGTGGTGCAAATGGCCTGTGACAGGTTCTTTTCTCTGTGTATTTAGTGACTTCATCCTGCATGTCGGGTTTACAGCTCCAACGGCTAAACCACATGTCTTTCACATGTTCCAGTTAATATCAATATGATTGTGATTACGCTCTTAGTCTTCGGAGCAATAAAAATACAGAGGAACTGGCAAAAGAAGACTTTTGGATTGTTTGTGGTTGTGCCGAGCCCTTCCAGGGAGTGTCCCGTTGCAGAAACGCTGTGTGTTTTTGATGCAGTCGTGTATATTTCTACCATGACGTAATTCTGCTCTCTCTCTCTCTCTCTCTCTCTCTCTCGCAGGAGAGCCTGACAAGGAGCTGAACCCCAAGAAGAAGGTGTGGGAGCAGGTGCAGCCCGACCTCCTCACCGATGGGCAGTGTGTGGCTACCTACAAGGGGGCCGCCTTCCAGGTGGAAGGGAAGGGGATGTGCAAAGCTCAGACCATGAGTAACAGTGGGATCAAGTGAGGGTGCGGAACACCCCACCCCTCTCCCAACAATAAACCTGCCTCGTCAGTGGATGGTGATGATGAAATACTGTAGATGATCCTTAATAAAGAGTTTGCCAGTTATTTTGTGTTGTTCTTTTAACAAATATTGGACTTGCTGTCCCTGTTGCTTGGATCAGATAAAGGCCTCTCGCATTCAGCAACCGCTTCTTTGTTTTATAGTTTCCTGATTGGCTTTCTGTAAGCGTATATCTCTTTTTATTTAAACATCTTCCGTCTTCTCTCTTCATCCGATCACATGTTTATCGCTAGGGAAAAGGTTAGATGCAACAAAGCTGTAATAAATCACTTTTGCGGATGATGGACTGGGAAGTTGAACTGAGGTTGGCTTGTACAAGCTTCTCACCATAATTGTCCGTTTTTGGCTCTTTGTCACACGTGTTGCATTTTATTACCCCCTTGTTGGAGCATTGTTGAAGTCCCACATTTAAATAATGTCACAGCACTGCTCTGCAGACAGCTCTGGCATCTCCTTTAATTTCGCTGAAGCGCTTGATTTACATCTCCTTGAGTGATTGATCGCACCAATGATGTTTAAATCAATGGCGACGCTTCAACATCTGTTACAGAATGGAAGCAAACGCAGCGTACAGACACAAAAACATCTGTATGTTTTAGTCTCGGTTTTATCAGATATGCATGTTTTATTTTCCTCCTATTTGGAAATGCCAGTAGTGCGAATGCCTGCAGCGGGGAGATGCAGCCTGGCCCTGCAGAATTCTAACCTACATAGTCCAGCTCATAGGGCTCAGTCTGCACTTGGGCAGGCGCCTCTACCGACTGAGCCAAACGGGAGGCCTACATATGCATTTTACATTCATAAACCTCTTTCCAAATTGTTTAGAACATTTATAATTTATGTCACACTCAGTTATTAGATTAGTTGCTTTTTTTAAAAACTCTAACCAGATTTTTCCTAGATCTTACCTTTGTTCTATCTCCTTAAGTAGCTTACCAACTTACCCCCGCCCCCACACATCCTGAGTTCCATCCAAGGGTAGCTTTGAGCAGTCGTTGGTAGGATCGTTTCTGGCGAGAGCCAAGCATTCCAGATGGCTTTTAAGTGTTTTTGCAGAAAGTAAGAGGACGGTTATTGACATTAAGCACAGCGCGGCAGGCTGTGATTGTCCACGACACTTGTCAGGCCCGGATGCCAATGCCCATGTCACCCCACATGTCATCAGCTACGGCTGAATTTTTACAAGGCATTGTGGGTGACTGGTCTAGCTTTAGCTGTGTTCCTAGCAGTTTAATTGTAGCAGGGTCTCCGTGGTGATCTCCTTTTAATTCATGTTCTGCACTTCAGTACATTCTTTTCATAAATTAGCTTAGCCAGCAACTGTGCCACAGCTGAGGAGCGCAAGGCAGACTTTGCACAGGAATGAAAAAAAAAACAAGTTCTCACACTTGGATTCCATGATTATGACAACAAGTGTTATTGAGCATGTCAGTGTGTAACGCAAAGCAGATGAATCGTTTAGTTAAAAGTTTTGCTAATATTGTTTTCGACAAAGGTTTTGTCCTGTAGTACCTGAACCATACAAATCGCTTTTTAAAAAAAAAAACAGGCAGTGTCTTGTGGTTGTTTTTTGGCCTACTTATTTTAAAAAGCCTTGATTAGATAAAAAATTAAAAATTCTGCGGTAGTACAGTACTCACTAGACTTAAAGTTTGAATTGTGGTATTTACTGATGTGTCTATCTGATTTACTTCAAACAACGCAAAAACGAAATAATATGCGTGTCTGTAGCATACGACTACAGTGCAATACGCTATGTATCCTTCGCTACACACAAGCTCTGCAAGTGTCTCGCAGTTATGCGTTATGCGAGATCTCTGTGACATAATTAACCATGGCAGGAAACTGGATGAATGCGTCCATCACAGCGGTGGTCTCTTATGTACTCCGTGTTTTCTTTATTAAACATATCTGTGGCCTGTTAATCTACCAACAACCCAGCTGTGGAAAATACAAATATACAAAGTAAAAGTAATTCACATAATTTAGGCTTGTTTTTGTTCCCTCTAGGGTTTAAAAAAAAAAAATAACATTAGAAAAACGTATTGGAATGGAAAAAGAATGGAATCCGCATGGTAAAAACAAACCGGCCAAAATAGTTCAAACCAACTAAAGTTACAAATAGGAAAAATGATTAAGAGCGGCCACCACATCAACAGAGATTATCCTTCAGCGGTCCGGTGAAGCGAAGTGAGTAACACAAACTCCCTTTAAAAAAACGGTTAAACCGAATAGCAATGTGCAGAGGAATTTTTCAGATTTGGCATTAATTACTTTTTAAGATGGGCTATTACTGCATGGACTCCGGTTAAACAACAAAAAGATCAGTATTTTCAATTTAGATTTCCGGTTCAATCTTAAATTCAATGGTCAATCTGAGTTCTATAGTCAGATAGCTTCCCTGTTTTCTTTAAAACAGCGCCTGGAAAGACTTCCAGGAAAGAAGCTTGGTTTGAAAATAGCATCTGAAAATTGTGCAAGTCCCCCGGCTTGCACAAAGCAAATGTATTTTTGTCTTTTCTGTATCACTACTCTTCAAGTGCCAGACGGATCCTTTGCTTTTAGAAGCGTCAGCATAAACTGCGGTATTGCAATGAACACCCTTTCAAAACAACAAAAACCACGCGTGTACATTCAACAGAAATTTTGTGAAACGCAACGGGACCCACTAACGTTATCTCACTTTAACAAGAGAGGCAGAGAATCGCACACAGGGTTGGACCATCAAAGCGTCTTGGAACGAGTTGAAAGCATGAGTCTGCTGCGCTGTGTGTGGCTTCGTGCTTGGCCGGTATATTATGAAACTCGTTAAAGCGAGCTGTTCCGTTAAACCGAATGACACATAGCCATATGATGTCCAAGGGGGGCCATTTAAAACATCAGTTATGAAAAGAAAACAACTTGACAACTTTTAAGTAGGCTGTTCTGGTTGCGTGGATTAATTAATCTTCATAGTTTTTTTTTAGATTAAATTATTTGAGTTTTGTGGGTAACATGGGTATTTGTGGACAGTCAATTGACCCAACAACCGATTTGAAGGTCGGTCGTTTTTGGCATCGTCTTCACAGTAGGTTATATTCTTTTGATCCCAAACTAAGTCAGAGGCTTGCCCATAATAATAATAACAGTCACGCACCACTGCTTAAAATTCATTTGTAGTATCTGTACTGTTTGAGTCTTTCTGAAAATTGATTCACTGCTGGTGGATGTGTAATGTGGATTTGGCTGAAACACAGAACAAGATCTTAGCCACCCTGTTAGCAGGACTGTAAATCCATTCCAGATTGTAATTTATGATGACTAATAATACAACAGTGGGAATACAGATCACGGAGACTCTTTTTCATAGGTAATATCACTCAGCTGAATCTGGTCTTCAATTAGTTCCTGATCCTTGAAAAAAAAAATTACATTTTGATTTTAGAAAGACAAGTTTTAAGGTCTAAAAACCTTCAGTGGCTGAATCTCACAAAGATCATAACAAACACAATGAAATTAAGTAAATGTGTTATCGTGTAACATTGAAGTCTTCAGCTACATCAGACCCAAAGTTATAAATAGAGGCCTTTGCAGCTTGGTCAGAGAGCAAGATCCAAGATGTCTGTAAAATGTTGTTTACTGCTGTGGTAACACTGGCACGTTCAGCACCTACTTTTAAATCATTAATTCCACCAAATATGTTTAACGTTATGTGGTCCTACAGCGGTCAGATTTGACTTTTAATGATATTAACTGCACATGTGTAAAATTGTTCGATCCACGAAACTCCATTCAACTCCCAGTATTTTGGTCTCAGTAGGAGAGGAAGCCTGTGAATGCACAGCCACGATGACCACATGAGGGCAGAGGTAAACCACCAATAGCAGCCAGGTACATGTAGGGGTTGGGTGCTGTGGAGGAAATCACTTCTGTGCTATTAGACAAAACACCTTGACAAAACACACTGTAATAGTGGTGTATGAAGCACATATGTGTATATATCTGTAGACACCAAAATCGTCAACATTTCAGTATATGAAATTACAAATATTTTACTAAAATGTGTAATCGTGGTACACTTGCTAAATACTCTTTTTGTAGTCCTTTACATCTGATTGAGAAATTGTGTGTGTGTGTGTGTGTGTGTCACAGATAAAAGGAGAAAGAGAGAAAAGAGAGATTTCTTTGAAAAACCAGTTACTAGGATTTAGAATTTTTGTTTCATGCAATCAGTCTTGTTAAATAAATATATATTTTGGTGCCAGCACTTGATTCCAAGTTTAAATTGACGAAGGAATGCTTTTAACAATGTGAAAAAAATGGACAAAATGACTTAAACCTTTGGAAATCATAACAGGAATAAGGATGTGGTTCAATACCTAATTACCGGACCTCTTTCTTGTCCGCAAGTCAGAAAGAGAGCAGAGGGGAAGTAATATGTCGGGGCCCTTCATATTTATTCATTCTCTGGTTAAATGCAACCATTATTGTGTAATACTTATTTATTTATTGCTCAGATAAATTGAGAATAAGCTTCATTGTAACACAAACAGAACTCAGAAAATAGAAACATACATTCTGTGTTTTCAACAGAATGGTGAGGTATTTTTAATTAAAAAACAGACACCAAAATTATTCACAGTCAAATGAGTGATTTTCTTTTTCTTTTTTGCTTAGATCATGCTGAGAATGCACTTCCCACAGTATTTCTGAAGTCACATTTTCTTAAGGGTTTTTGGCTCTTCCTCCACGGAGAACTCCAGCTTCACCAGATTTCTTGGTGTTCTGATGGGAACTGCTTTGTTGAGTTACAAACACAATGAATTGGAATAAGGTGATATGTGATAGACATTCAAGAACATTGATTTTGTGTTGTTTTTTTTTCTTTGTAGGTGTTGATGCATGCTTGGGATCATTCTCATGCTGGAATGTCAATATTTTGATCCAGCTTCAACCTCCTTGCAGAGGACTTTCCTCTGTTTTAACACCATTACGAGAGGAACCATTGGTCTTGGTGTTTAACTGAAAAACCATTTACCTCACAGAAAAATTACCTTCTCTTGCGTCCTTTTCCTGCTAAGATAGCTTTTCCTGTGGCCATTAACTTCTTTATGATGTAGACTAAAGTGAAAACTGGTATATTCAGTTCATGGCAATTATTTTTTCACCTAGCTTGTGAGGATCATTTAAATGTCTGCACCTGTCAGCACAGTCGGCACCTGTCTCTGAGTTCTCTGGCCTTCACCATGACGGTAGGTGTTACCTTCTTTTATGCCCTGTGGTAGCAGGGACCACGTGACACCACCATTCTTTGGAAATAAAAAAAAGTTGCTCTTTTCTGAGTTGTATGAAAAGGATTTCACTTTCACATGACCAGTTTTTCTCAAACTCACTGTATAATAACTGTATTTGTTGTTGCACAGGCTAATTTCTTCAAAATCTCCTCCTACATAATCCTGGTTTTACCAACTGATTTATCTATGAGACAAACATGTTCATGAGTGACAAAGTCTGCAAAATGTTTGTTTTTCAGTAAATATGAACAGTTTTTTACAGTTCTCTTTAAATAACCATCAGCTTAAGTGCTGAGAGAAAGGGCTTACAGCACCCTCAGATTCCTTCAAATTTATATTTGTTGACAGAGTGGAATACATTGTGATCATCATATGTACCTTTTAAGCATTAACAAATTGCAGATAAACCATGAACAAAACCACAACTCCCAATTGATCTAAATGCCTTGAATTGAATTTGGACGCTTATGGTCTCGTGAGGAAATTTGTCTTTTATCAGACGAGCTGCGTTTTTCGGTTTGCACAGGCTTGCGTAATAGAAAAGAAAAACACCTTAGCGTCTACAATTTATAGCGAAGCGCAGCCTGGCTTTGAAGGTTTTCTTTTTGCTGATTGTCTTGACTCTTGGCAGCGAACCATGCTCAGTTACGGCGGTTTCATCCCCAAGACCTGCTAATGTAGACGTTTGCCTGTGGGAAAGTCCCACGAGGGAAGTCATAATTAGATGACTGTCCCGTCTTTTACAGCTGAAATCCAAGACATGTTGAAAAATAAAACTATGCTTTTGAACAAATTAAGGCTAATAGGCTGCGCATATGTTCTGTTTTAGGTTAACAACACACAATGGGATTCGAAAGAAGGGGAAACCTGAATCTACAGCACTTTGTCCTGAATCTACAGCACTTCGTACGTCACTCTGGAAAAGAGCGTCTGCTAAATGACAAAATGTAAAATGCAAAATGAAACGGCACAGCCTGTTAGTTTACGCTGGCTCGCTGAGTCACTGCAGTTAAGGTGTAAATACATCGCTCTGTCCAAAAATGGGGAAATGTATTTTTATTTTATTTTTTAAAGTATTCCCTTTGTGCGATACATAAAAAGCGCACTCAGTGTGTCTGAGGAAACCCTTCTCCTTGTGGATGTGATGATTTGAGTTACAATCTGTTCTTGAAGGTCACCTACTCATCCTGCAGGACTTGATGGAGCTGTCGTGTGGATTTCAGTGGATGGTCCCAAAGATCTCGGATGTGCCCTATATGGCATGATGCTGGGTGAGGATCGGGACCAGCCTTCGGCCCTTTCTGTTGTGTCAAGAAAGCTGTTACTCAAAATCGGAAACTAGGCTTGGAGTTTTCCAGAAAACATGACAGCAACCTGGATGTGATGTGAGAAAAGGTTTTGTGGTCAAATGCGACCAAGATATAGCTTTCTGGCCACAGTTGCTACAGTGAAGTATGGTGGTGGCAGCATCATGCTGTGGGATTGCTTCTCATCAGCAGGGACTGGGCATCTTGTTAGAATTGAAGAAAGAATGAATGGAGCTAAATACAGGGAGATACTGCTGGAGAACATGCTTCAGTCTGCTAAAAAGACTTAAAGCTGTTATTGCTGCGAAAGGTGGCTCCACCATATGTTCATGTGTGGGGGTTGAATACTTATGCAAGCAACATATTTCTTTTTTTTTGTCTTAAAAATATTTCCCAAAATAAATCCAATGTCCCCTTTTGTACGTACAGTATAACACAGTTTAATTTAAGTTTAAATAAAAACAATAACGAAATGTCCTCCGATGAATTCACTGTCGTTAAACAGCCAGGAAAACTCGCTTCAATGGGTCCGGATTCATCACCCTCCAGCACTAAGAGTTAGGGTGGGTAGGCACGAAAAATGTAACTTCTTCACAGCTGCGTGGGACTTGTAATGCTGTAATTAGCGAAAGGCCGTTGGTTTCACTCGCGGCTGTGGCGCGTCAGCCACTGATTCCAGCTTTCCCCCGACTCGTCAGTCTCTCTTTACACTGATGATTTCATTAAGCCAGCAGAATTCACCGCTGCGTTATTTCCCCCCGTCGCAAATTCAAAGCTGATGATGAATCTATTGCAAACAGGTTAGCTCATTTCCCAGAAACCCCCTTCAGTCTGACGAACTTGTTTCAGAACAGTCTCTGAAACAAACAATGTGGCCACAGGGGACTCTCGTTTGGCGGTAGTGCTGAACCACAGAATATAAACACACCTGAAGTTTCTCTGGATGAATTTCGTATTTTGCTGGTCTCCTGGTTACAAAGCCAAGTCAGGTAAATGGTGCAGGCTAATCTGACCTCAGCGGCTGTCTTGCTTGGAGGTCTACAGCAATAATACTGAACCCTTCCTTCTGGGAACAGAGACACCCATGGGGCCAAAAGTCATGAATCACTGCTGTATTGCTATTTTTGCTATATTTGAGGGCCAATAGTATTCTTATGGTGTCACACGATTATCTGTTAGGCGGGATGTCATTGTGATGTGTAACACTGACATCAGTACATCTAGAGATCCTGGTCGCCAGGCAATAAGTCTCTGGAAAATACTGTTTCCCTGCTAGGGCAACAGAGCATTGAGGGGCTTCAGTTTCTCTGGAGAATGTAGAATAACCGCAGGAACAGTGGCCTAAACTACTATGGCCAAGAGAACAGTGGCCTAAACTACTATGGCCAAGAGAACAGTGGCCTAAACTACTATGGCCAAGAGAAAATAGACCAGCTGTCTCTTGTCATAAATCTATTTTACTCTTATTTCACTTTTTTGCTACAATGGAAATGATCAAACTACGTTTAAAAAAAGTCTGATAATTAAAATAATAGTATTTAGAACAACCAGTCCAAAAGTAATTGTGGATCGTTGTTTTTAGGGGAGTTTATTTAAGACGCACCCAGAGACAAATGACGATCGAAAGCATTTTGTTGTTTGGTTAACTGGATCTGCCACTGATAACTGATGCCAGCCCCTGGGTGCTGATGACGAAGATAATAAAGGTTCTCTTTTGTCAACATCCATAAACAGTAGATTTGAAATCTCAAAATGTTACTTGGTGACCTCAGTGCAGTGTGAGTGATTGTTAGTCTTACTTCAGGCTTGTTTTGATTTGATAACGCAGAAATCAATTATTCCTTCCCCTGTCGCGAGCTTCTTCTTCTGCTTTAAAAAAAAAAAAAAACGGGGATGTGGAGAGAGATTAGATGTGTGTAAGATGTCACGTACTGTGGATTCGTAAATAAACGTTTGCATCTTATCGCACAGGAATCCCGTGCTGGGTTACCAAAGTGAAACGAGAAAAGTGGCTCGGACAGATAAAGGAAGTTCAGCGCACACGTCCATTCCTCCCAGCCGAGATGATGATGATGATGAAATGTAAATCGTTCCTTTCATGCGTGTGCTGTTTAGCTTTATCAGATGGCGTTTATCTGCGTGGGTCCGCTGCTCCACCAATGAGGTTCCTCCAGCTCCTTTCGGCCGAGGTTCTGCTGCCTTGGTTATGCCCGGGTCGTGCACATGACAGTAGGTGTGCCTTTTTAATAAAGCGTGACAAATAATTATGCAAACGCTATCCATTTAGAAGATGGGTAAATTGTTGTTGTAATTATGGCAGAGTAGCAATACTGCGCTTAATTACTGAGCTGTCCAAAGTGCTGAAGAGTGAAATGAAACAGATACTCCCACGCACAATGGTTCAACACCCGTACTTAAATCTATTTTTTGCGGACACTCGTATTCAGGCCAACCAATGGCGAAGGCAAAAGGTCAGGAAGGCAACTCGGGAGTGAAAATGAATGTGTTTTACTCATCCTTATCATACTAATATAACAGGTGTGTGTGTGTGCGTGTGTGTCTAAAATATGTAAGTACAAATTAGAGAAATTCACATTTGATAGGGGAGTTTTAAAGCTCTTCGAATTATAGATGAAATATAACCTCATAACGTATATGTAATGAATGGTTCTTGGGGGAACACTTAGCCATTTCTTGAGATTAATCCCTGAAAGAAATTCTGCTGAGCAGGCCCTTTAAATGGTCCCTGGGAGGCTATTAGACAAACACAGTGATATATTAAACGGGTGTCTCGTTCCAGCTGGAGGGGGATGGCAAAAATGAAAGAAACAGTGGGTTTTCAAGTAAGCCTCAAAGATCAGTCACGCCTAAGGCCTTAAATAAATAGGAGACGTGATACAGTAATGCAGTGAGAACTTATTCCACTATTAGCCCACAGCACACTGCCGGGCGTCCGACAGCTACGCAGAACCCTGGAGTGAAGGTAGGCTCGAGGGTCTGATTCTTCCCACTGTCTCCCTGAAGGAGTGGGGCTAATTTAATACTCCGCACAAATAAATAAATAAATACAGCTTCCAACACAAATTGGTTGGAAGGGTTTTAGTGCAGAGTCTGGAGCCACCTCATCCCCCCCACCCACAGGTAAAAAAGGCCCCTCCAAAGCGCACATAAACCCTCATGTGCAAAGTTTGCCTAAGCAATAGATGCGCCTTATCTGATGAAAGCATGAAAACACAGAAACCGGAGCCCGTAAAAAGGAGAAAACAGGAAATGGCGAGTAGAGAAACATGACATCTTATTTTACAATGGGTGCGGTTTGGCACACGACCGAACCTTTCAGTTACTGCGTATTAATGTACGCATTTGCAAATGAGCAGCGCGAGGGCCATGCGCCATTCAGTAGCTTTATTCAAATGCGTCCAGAACATTCGATGAGGTCATGCTTTTGGCATTTCTGCCTAACAGAGTGACATTTACCCTCCCAAGCAATCGCCCTTGTCTCTGCTGCATCATTATATCATATGCAGAGTTATCGAAATGGAGTGGTGACATTGCGTGTTCTGAGCGGAAAAAAAAACATTAAAATGTTTACGCGACGTCAATGCAATTTCTTATCCCGTATCGTATATATTTAAAATTGCGTCGGTCCGCAAACGAGAGAAGGAGCAGCTGGCCTAAGCCTAAATCCCTGCAACGGTCCTGGGTATAAGAACAAAGAGGTACCCAGGAGACCCCCTTCGACTGTTAATGCGTATGCCCTAGCAGAGAATGGCTCGCCGATACGCTAACTCTGTTATGTTATTGCAAAACCACCCACTGTGCTTTAAAGCTCAAATCAAAACTCCTATTCACTGTGGTTTAGTCCCCACCTAAAGAGAAATGCACTCTTGAGTTCTTTAAGCCTAGGATACCTCTGTTTTATTAGTTAATAAACATTCCATTGAAGTGTGATGCTCGGTTATCCAATAAGAGAAGGAAGAACCTTGTTTTTTTGTTTTAAAGTCGAGTCCAGATTCAAAGGAAAGTATCACCTCTCTGAAACATGTGTGTAATTTCCCTTCAGAGAAACCCCCATCTCACCCCACCCCACCCCACCGTATCATGGCTATATTACAGGCCACAGAAGGCAGTAACTGCTCTGGAGGTCTACAGCCCTGCGCCCTGGGTTGGCTTCATCCCGGTCACGTTCTGTGACCCTTTTTGAATGTGCTTTCGCTTAACACGGAAATCGTTTTATTTCTATTCTCGTTTTTCAGCAACACTTTTTTTTTGTGAGTTTTGTAAAGCCCCGTGTTGTGTTCGGAAATCGTGTTTCACGACAGCCTTTTGCTAAGCGTGCGGCTGGAGACCGCAAACGTTACGTTTCTCTGGTATATTTAAACAACGGGAACAAAATTATACCGATGTCGATGTTCAACACTCAAGAGTGTCCTTTGTGCGCCAATAACTAGCCCCCCCAATCCTGGAATATGCCATCCCCACCTCCTCTTATATTTCCCATAATTCATGTTCCTGAGATGTCCTGACTTATACCACCCCAGTTTACAGCTTGTTATTCCAATTTCCATGGATACTTAACATTGTGAAGCGGGCTTATTTATACAGTCACAGGTTTTTTTAACCTCTTCTAAAAACAGTGTCTGAAAGGGAGCACTTCTGTTAGTTTTGATATGGAGTATCACTGTGCCCGCCAAGGAATACATCACTCTGCCCACAACAGGGCCCTCGGGCTTGGCCCATCTTGGTAAATACATCATGTTGTTTTTTCTCTTTCGCTGGTGGTCGTCATTGGAAGTGATAATGTATTTATGGCTCTGTTCTTCATAGGGCAGGCCTCCATCAAGCGCTAACATTGCGAGGCTGGAGTAGAAGCTAAGTCGGAAAGCGCGGTGTGTTTTTAAAGAGCATGGCTATAGAGCTCAGTTCGGTGGCTTTATAACGGCACCATATCTTGACACATAGCGGCATAACAGCTTGGCTCTTCCTCCAGTTAAAGACGGGGAATGCTTCTACAATGTCCGTGTGTTGGAGACGCACATTGGAGCAGCACAGGGCTTGGAGCAGACACTGTTCTGATCTGGCTTTTCGAGTCTAGCCCCTGGCATCTGACCTGGTTTTGGGTTCGGACGTGCCAGGTTTTAAACTAATGTTACTCTACTCTTAAACTAAAACGTTCTCCCGATTTAAGGTTATTCCAGGATATGTGAGCTTCTCTGAAAGAGCAGCCATTCCTGAGATTAAAAAATGGAATAAAAAACAGAGAGTGACAAAAATATCGAGGGGAATTGGCGGAGTAGCCCGTAGACTGGCAAACGGTCCTTCATTGATGTCATTTTATTGCATATACAGAAGTATCAGTTTTATTTTGCAGGGTCAAAATAGAAACCCATTGCACGCCTCTGGTGGGTTTTTATATCATTTGCAAAAGTCTTTTTGGGTCTCTGGCAGGCAATTGCAAAGCGAGGTACTTTGGCTTAAACGGTCATTTTTCACCTAATTTGAATTACTCTTACATAAAGTTTCCATAGTGTTTGATACAAGAACAATTTGCCATTATCCGTGTCAATGGCGATAAATCACTCTTTAAATTAAAGTAAACACTCGCCCAATCCCAGCTGAAATGGACAGGAAGTGGGCCACAAGGCCCGCAAGGAGGTCCCGGCGGGGCCCGTTGATGAATGGCGACGGCAGGAGGACAGCGACAGGAGAGGTCAGAGGCAAAGGTAAAGCTATCCTGTGTGAGCCCGCCCCACTTGTGTGATGTGCTCATTGAAGGAGGGTTGCCCTTTTAACAGTCGGAGGACGGATGTCTCCTGCTCTGGCCGAACCCCTGGCGTCCCCTTTGTTGTTTGTGGAAACAAAACAAAAAGAAGGAGAAGAAGAAGAGAATGAGGGGGGGAGAAGTTTCAGCCAGTCACGGACAACAATGCCGTCTGCTTGCCAGCGGAGACATGATGTCACGTATCCGGCTCCCTGGCGTGGGCCGCTGGGCGGGGCTCTTTCGTTCCCCCCGGCGTCTCTGTTGTCTGAATGAATTGGGGAGGGGAGGGGAGGGGAGGGTCACCTATTACACATAATGGCGAGGCTAACAGCTTCACTTCCTGCAAACCGGTCATTTGAAACAGCGACGTTTCCAGGTCCTTTATACACGAGACAGGGTGGAAACCGGAACTCTGAATGATCGCTGCCAGGGGACCGCCGTCCGCTGTCAATGCCGGGGAAATTGGATAAGAAGACCCGGGTTTTGTAAAAAGGAGCAGTTGACCGCTCCGGTGCAGATCACGTTCTCCCTGTGCGCTGCAATTCCACACAGCTTCCCGTTCCCATGAAAACCACACACACATCAATGTCTGTGCCTACCGGGCAGCTTCCAGGCTGTGTGTCGCGTTGGAATTATGCATGGAATGTTCACCTGCCTTTCCTTCCATTCGTCTGATTGTGCCACTGTGAGAATAAAAACCGCCAGACAAACGCAAAGGAGAGACTGCATCAACATAATACTGTGCAGATTACAGTTAGCTGAGATATATTCAGAATAATCTTCAGAGCAGATCATTTTATCATTCTCTTGATTGACTTTAGGTGCTGATTTATTCTCTCTGGATTAGGTGTGCAGAAAATAAAACAAGCCTCCCAAATTTTAGTGACTACCTTTATATTAGTCAGGACAGCTTTTTCTCTGCTGAAAATTTTGTTACAATAACTAGGAGGCAAGCTAGAATTTAATTTCACGGAGTGGCAGAGTGGTTTGATATCTGACACCATAAAATCCCAACTGCTGTGCGAAACTAAATTGCTTCATGAAAAATAAATACAGAACATGTTAATGTGATAAGATGAAAAAATGACAAAAGTATGTAAATCTCTCTAGATAAGAGAGTCTGCTAAGTGAATAAAGAGTAATGATAACACAGGAAAATGAATCCTAAAAGTCAAAATGCTACTTCCCGTGGCCATGGTTTTCCCTCAGAAAAATGCTGTGATGGCTTGAGATTTCTTTCTGGTGCATGATCTCGTAAAGCGAAAAACACATTTATGCTGTGTGCATTGTCGGGATGCCTTTGCCATGACTGGGATTCTGCTATATCTGCTTGTCGCATTAAGCCCGCCACACTGAGAGACACGGGTCTCTGCACAGCAGAAGGAAAACGACCTCACCCACCCAACAGACTCAGTAATGTACTGCAGCCCCTGATGGAGATGCACAGAATATACGGTACGGCTTGTTGTCAAACGTATGTAGTGTACACTAGGCAAACTGGCTGTTGGCAAACGCAGATAAGCCCAGCAACAAAGTGAAGCCAGGCACGTGGTTGTACGACTTTTAATCAAAGTGTTTTCGACTTGTTGATGACTAACAGAAACAGCCGGCTCCAACTGTTTACAGAGGGTCATATCAAAGTCGATGGCCTTCCCTTCAACATCGGGCCAATGTTTTCGCTCATTTTTTCGATATGGCCAGGGATGAAGGGTAGATCCGGATTTCAGTGACCCATTAAAAAAGAACTCGGTTGTTGACTTGTTGGTCGGGCTTTGCCTTTTTATTGATAAATTTGCGCCTGCATCGCCCTCGCCGGCGTGCTTAAATATATGGGGTGAATCGGTCAGTGCACCCCGACAAAGCCCCCCTTTAAAGGATGAGAAATGACGGTGGACAGAGGGGAGGCTTGGAAGGCCTTCTCTTGGGACTGGGAGGGGCGGCGCGACCACTCTCTAGCCGTTGAAAGGAGCACAATGAACTCTGGGATCGGATTCTCCGGTTTGACAAATGGTTCCCTGGCATAGACAGCAACACGTGCAATTATTCTTTATCAGGAGACTGTCATAGGTGGTGCTGCTGATGACTGCATATAACAGCTTGCAATTTAGTCTGGAATTACACTGTGTCTCCTAATCTGAAAAAAAAACCTTTTTTCTCATTGAGTGGAATGAACGGTGTTCGTATCATGATAGGGAACCCTTCCACTGCCTTGTGGAGGGTTCCCGGTCAGTGCGCAGTGCGGGAAGGATCTGGAGTTCTCCTACTACAAAGGCTGCTGGGATTGGACCGTGGTCTGGGTTTAACCGTGAATCAGTCATTGAAATCCTATGGCACAGGAACTGCCCGGGTTATTTATTGTGGGCCCTGGGGGAGGGTGTGGTGGATCCAACCCCCAAACCCACCTCTTCTGAGAGTGCTGACTGAGATCCCAAGCTCTCTCAGCTGCAACTAACGACATCTCCATCGTGGGACACCTCTAACGGCCCAACACATTACACACTGTAAGCATTTGTGAATTTCAATTAATTTTGCTGTAGTCTCAAGCAGGGTGAAGATTCTTTTTAAATAAAAGAAATAACATCCACCCCCCCTTTGCCATGATGGCTGAGGGCGAGTTTCAAGACACATCCTTGTTTATTTTTCCCTCTCAGACCAAAGCGCGTGACCTGAGAACCTGAATATTAACACACGTGTCTATTAATGCATTTCATTGTTTCCCTTATTGCAGACGCAGTTCAATCTGCATACAGTGCCTTGCATAAGTAGTCATCCCCCTTGGACGTTTGCACAATATTGTAGTGTTATAACTTGGAATTAAATCGGATTTTATTGGGATTTTTAACATTTGTTTTACTCATAATACCTAACACTTTGAAGGAACAACATATTCTTTTGTTGTGACACACAATGGGGGTGAATACTTATGCAAGGCACTGTATGTTAGAAACAGAAAGAGAGATCTCAGCGACTACACTGTAGGGGTCAGCCTTGCTTGGCGCCTGCGCCCTGCCTATGGGGGTAAAACAGTTATCACTGGCTCAGCTGCAGCTGAACAAATGGGCGCCGCTTTGAAGATAGCCTGGATGTTGGACCAGGCGCCTGCCAAGACGAACACGCAAAGGGGGGCAGGAGTTATCAGGCCGATCCTGGCGTAACGTTTTGCAGACGAAAACATTTACTTGATTTTTAACTTTCCCGCTAAAGCCTGCGCATTTCGTTCGATTCCTGGATGGAAGGAAACGGACGTAAGGGAAAGGAAACGCCGTTAGAGTCGGAATGAGAGGACGCGTTTCGTGTCTCAAGGGACATTTTATACAGCACTGGACAAGATCCATAAGCCTGCTATAGAAGCACTCGGCCACAATGGAAAACATAAAAAAGCATAAATGCCCCACTTACTTAATGCAAGGGCAGCTTTCGCAGACAATCACTATTTGTGGAGTTTGTGGAAGGCAGAGCAGCTCGCCTGCAGGATAACCGCAGACTGCGGTTGAAGGGTCTTTGTGCTTTTTCTGACTCTGGGGTTAGCATTCTGTGATAATCGATAAACCTCTTTCAAGCCCATGCTTAGCCATTTTCATGCCTGACTGGGGCCCAGTTGCAAGAAGGGCCTCAGGAAGTTAGATGGTGACTTAGCATCTGAATGTTTCAAAGGGCAAAACAAAACAAAAACCCCAAAGCATTTTATTATGAATTATTTGTTGATACAAAGCAGAGTAATCTTAATAGGCGGTTAGTACTTCCTACCAGGAAACACCTAAAATGTTTTTCTTCTTGCTTTCTGTCCTGTCATTTCTCCTCAGCGAAATGTCTCCTCATGACTATGCAAAGCGGGCTAAAAGAAATAAAGGTTTGCTTTGTGTTTAGATCGACCAATGGTAATCAAATGCGAAGCAACGAAAATAGCCTTGCGACTATTTATTTACGAGATTGAAATTCAAGCTGACCTTTTCACGTTAGATCATTCCTTTGTGGACACTTTGTCAAAAAGCAAACCTTTCCATAACCTGAAAAAAAGGCATTAGAATCCAAAATTAGTCCACAGAGTTTTTTATGATTCTTGGCTTGTCGAGAAATCTCACCTGCCAAACATATGGTATTCATATTAATATGATAAGAGTGAAGCAAGAAAAATCCTGTATTCCCGACAGGTTTTAATGTTATTAGTAAGCGAAATTCTGACACGATGGATTGTGTATAAACAGAAATATAAACCCATGTTTTTTAACACGCGTTGAACATGGATTAAGGGTTTTTTTCTGGATCAACCGCTCGCAATTCAACTTTCCAGAAAACGAAATCTGTTTCCACTCTTTTCCATTAGCAATTCTGAATTATTAACTGCAAAAAATACACGCCAGCAAAAGTACTGGTCCAAACACTGTACATTAAAACAAATCAAGTATATATATCATAATACACAAAACTTCTACATCTCTCTCCCTCACACACACACACACACACACACGCGCGCATACTCACTCACTCACTCACTCACACACACACACACACACGTGCTCTCACGCACACACACGCACACGCGCTCTCACACACACACACCCCTTTTGTTTTCTTACAGCATTCACAACCAATATCCTGCCACTGCAGTGGATAATTATCATGTTGAAACATCAAAACCTTCGCCCCTGCATATTTACACTGTAAGCAATATAAAAACACTTATTGTAGAATGTTTTCTCCTTTGTACGTTATAGAAAGCAACCTGCCCCCGGGCCGGGTGCACTCTATGCCTGATAGATCTAATAAAGCATTAAAATAATATAATGAAGGTTCCGGTTCAGAACTAATTCTGGAGCACTCTCACTTTTATCACAGATGCACATGGTTATTGTTGTGCCTTTGTTTTGCACATGCACATTCAGCTCTTGGTTGTCATGTTCAAAAGACGTGGAAAAAAAAACAAAAAAAATTTATGGATTAAAATAAATTTTATAAGTTTTAAGTTTTAAATGTACCACAACAGTGGTATTGTTAAACTCAGTAATTTGACATTTGCGGTCAAAATGAAATGTACTGTTGTGGCCCAGTACACAGTTGGTGGGCTCTATAATACCCATGGTCTCATGTGGGTTGCTAAACCCTGAGTTGGATTATAATGAAGGAACTGCTGCAATGCTGTCGTGCTTGTGTTCTAGAATGACATTGTCGACATTCTAAAACAGCACAGAATTCACGCCTCTTGAAGCAACTTTCTGTATTCAACTTTGATTTGAGGTCTACTTTTAATTAGAATTGAGCATAACGTCTTGAACTTGAAGTTTTATATTTTAAATGCGTTGGAACTGGTCTCGGTTCAAAGTGTTGGATTTTTAAAAAATCAGAACGGGAGGTCTTCCATGTCAGCAACCTTGGTCACTGAGTTAAGTCAGACAATAAAACTGTATGACTAAAAATTCTGTGATAGAAAGAAACAGTACCAGGAGCACATAAAATGAGCATCTGTAATTGCAAAGATTTGCAACAGATAATAAATGCGTTTAAAAATATATTTAACCCATTGAATAAGAGTGATCTTCTTTCAACCGACCAGACAAACACAATCAGCACGTGTTATTTTTAGGGAAAATTCTTCAGCATTGACTTATTGCTTACTTGTTACTTCACATTCTCCTCTTAATGTAAAAAAGGAAACTAAACGGACGGGGAAAGGGAACTCCTTTGTTCTTGTGCCTAATTGTTGCACCATACCATTTATAAATATATTTTAGAATTTTCAGGATGGTTCAAGGGTAATTCTATAGGGCGCACACATTGGGGTCTGACTGAAACTGGGCCTTTTTATCATCCAGAACCCAGATGTTTCCACAGGGCTCCGATGAAAAGCCTGCCTTCGCTATAGAACTTTGTTCCAAAGGCACTCGAGGACTGTTAGTGTTATGATTAAAAGTTTCATTGGGCCTGAGGAAAGAACCACAATTTCTCTGTTGTGTTTTACTGGAGACGCTACAGACGTGTCCGGGACTGTCCCATTGACTTAGGTGACCAGATATCCTCTGACGTTCATACCAGCCTGATGTGTGTTTCTATTTTATATTTACCTCTACTTGCATCTATCCATCTGAAACACCAGGTTCATCAAGGCATAACCCGATCCAGGCTGCTTGTCTGCTATTGGCTCTGTGACAGCGATATATTTTATCACTAATTGTATTTATGCAGAATTCAACAGACCTTGAACGCAGCAAAGTTTTGATTTTCTATCGATAAATTTGACACAATCTGGCACGCCGGATGCACATATCTGTGTCTGCACAGTGACGTACAGTGAAATTGAGATGAGTCTTTTTCCGAAAAGAAAATGTCAGACTTGTGAACAAATGGTGGAATGAATAAACTCGATCCAAATGTTTAAAAAAATTGATAGCCCTTCTGACTAAGCGATATTACATTTACAAAATATTAATATTCTGCACAATTTTGTGGGATAAGTTAAAAGACCCTCAACTCTGTATTAAAATGAACGTTAAAATGAATACGAAATGTCGTAACTGAGATTAAAATGTAAAAAACACTAAAATAAAACGGTGACAGGTTTATGCTTCGTGCACCACAGTGGTCTCTAAGCGGTCTTTAATCTATAAAAATGAAGTATGTTTTATCATGAGTTTAATTATACTCCAGAGGCTGTGAAAAGGACAAGCCTTTGTGCCACATTACATGTTCTTCAGAGAACTTTGCTGAAGCTGTAATTCACTAGCTTTAGCGCAGTGCTAAATACAGGAAAGGGTACTTCTCTGGAAAACAGGCATACCTTTGGAAAACAGAACTTCAGTAAATTTCAGTTTCTGCGTAGTTGTAATTCTGCCAAATACATATATACGGTATATATTAATCAACGTTTTAAAAAACTGATTTTTTCCAGAAAATCCTTAAAAAGTGCTAATGGAGATCGCCTAAACATTTTTTTTTTGTTGTTGTTCGTGTTGTGTACCTGAAGATTTTTCACTTAGCTGCAGGTGACTTTAGGTACTGTATCTAACAGAGTGGAGGAACAGACTGGAGGAACAGACTGGGGAGTTTCCTCGAGTACAGACAGGAACACTTTAGTTGTGAATCCCTCTCAACACAAGTGCGGAACATTACACAACATCAGCTTGAGTTCGCCCCAGTTAGGTTTTTGTCAATATTGTGGATCACGGGATTCCTGGGACACAAAATGTTGAATAATGTCGAAAGTTGCTACCAATTCTCCACAAAAGGCTTTTGCGCTGGGTGTCTGATACCATTGACAAATTTTCATTGGACTGATCAGTTTAAATTCAGACTCACAACCAAGAAGGTTGCACTGTGGGTGCATTTAGGAGTTTCTGCTTACTTGTATGGTTTGTGAGAAAGGTTAAAGGTTAAAGGTTAAAGGTTTATCGTATTTTTTGTATGCTCCTATGGTCTTGGTATTTTGCAAACCCTTTCTTGGAATTTGTTCTGTCCAGCTTTCTCACGGGGGAAGAATCTTGGGAGACTGGTTTTGTTCAAGCTATCAAGTATATCCCAAAGGAAAACTGAACTGGCTGAACTGCAGTAAAAAAATAAAAATAAAATTAAAAAATCACGGTGAATTTTCTAAGGTCCAGGAAACAGCGTGGATCTGAACAAATAGAACGATACGATCTAAAAGGTAAAAAGCAAAACGATGAAGGGATAAATTCTGACATATCACTCATATTGGCCAATTCTTTAAGTCTTGGACAAAGTTTTACATCTTTTTAAAACTCAGTTTGTATCCAATAAACAATACCTTTCGGGTATCAGGTTTATACACAGTTAAGAAGTAGTGTACTTATCTGTGACTGTGGGCTATTTATCCAGAGGAAAGCTTTCTTTTTCCCCACTGAAAGCCAAAATGAGGCTTTTGAATGAAACTTGAGACCAATCAGCAGGCAACAGAAACGATATCAGCCAACGCTGTTGTGCCCCATAGATCTCCAAGTAGCTGATTGCAAAAAAAAGTCTTCAAGGAATCCCAATTGTATGAAACCACAGGTGGATTTTTTGAATCCGGTGGAAAGTTCCGCGTTTCGTCTGTTTTGCTGCTCGGCAATTTGGCGTTGATTTCTGTAAAATATCAGATAGTTTGAGATATACATCAGAAAATATCAGATCTGGCGGGGGGGAAATGTGGCTCAATTGAATTATTCGACATAACAGCAAACAACAAGGCATGGATTATGAAGTGGTCTATGATGGATTTTTTTCAGTCAATTAGTGATTATTTTATTGTTTCCAGCCCTTACTGATGTGGTAATAATTATAGTTCCATTTTTTTCCCTTTCTCATTTTTCTCCGTCTTGGAATTGTTTTGTTTTATTATAAACAACCACAGAACTTTGCACTCAGTTAGGCCGTAGAGAGAAGCAACGTGCTAAAATGACAGCCCTATCTGTTCTGTGGCGACTCTATAGGTGATTTCCAAAGTTTACGGCTCCGGCGGAGGCTCAAGATCTGTGTGATCGATTCTCCCCTGGAGGGCTGCCAACCTGTCGATCATGCGGCCATGTCGCTGTTTTGCAATTTTTTTGACTTGCGGTGCATTTAAAAAGCTAACACATAGGAAGAGTCTCGTGAGGCAGGAAGTTGCTGTTGTTGCTATAGTCTTGCGCCAAGATATTGTGGTTGTGTTTTTTTAAAACTGTTTTTAAATGATTTTTTTTAAGCTATTGCCACATTTATGAAAGGCAAATAAAACGTTGTCAGTCATTCTTACTCAGGTATTGTGTTTTCTGTTACTCTATGTTTCGGTTACACATCGGATATGTGGAGTGGTCATAGAGAACATGATGACACTGTACTAAAACAAAAACATTTTTTTCTCAAAAGTTTTGAGATTTAAATCATAAAGGAAACTATAAAAAAAAAAATCAAGGATTATATTAAGAGCACATCTATGAAGCTTTCTAAAGTGTAGCCAAATGCATTCAAAAATAGTCAAACAAATAGTCAGAAATGGTCAACCCACTTTTAAGTTTGGCAGGCTTCTATCTTTCAGATCTGCCAGATAGTTTTGGACTGTTTTAACTGTGGATATCACCAGTTCGTAGGTTTATGTCTGCCACTACTTAAACCTACGAGAACTGCCACTACATAAAATTACTTTCTAGAAGTGAGGGCAAACAAGGCCAAAAAAATGTAACTCCCATTGTGTTTGAAGGAACCCAAAGACAAAAGGTCTCCAAAAATTCTGATTTCCTACAAAACTGTATTTGGGGAAGGCTTGTTAACTTATCTTGAATGTGACCGTACTTCAAAACTGTACCAAGCTAAATTGCGTATCAAAAGTGGTTCACAAGATCCCAGTAGATTATTGTTATTTTTCCACCAAGGTAACATAGAGTGAAAACAAGACTACCTCATGTTGAACTTCCTGCGCATCCCTTGTGCTGCATCTAGAACATTCTTAGTTTGGTCAATGGTTTCCTTCTTTCCATTAAACGTTCCCTAAAAGAGTCCCTCTCATTTCAGGTGTCTCGCTCCTTCCATCAGAACTGGAGTGAGAAGCAGGAAGGGCATGAGGAGGTGTAAGTATCACGACGAAGGCATTTTGTCATTCACAACGGGCATGTCGTTTTAACCGAAAGCAGACACGTTGTGCTTTTGTGGAATTGCCATTGACCACAGTCTTTAGAAATGAGAGAAAGGTTTCCATTTGGCATGGTGCAGGGGAAAAATATGAACGGTGATGTTAGAACAAGCCGGCCGGCCCCCGAGCCATAACCGTTGTGCTGGGCTAGCCAGATGGAATTCATTTGATGACAGGAATAATCGATGCTACCTAGGTCATTTTCCCTGCCAAAGAAAGTTTCCATAGCCCGGCGTGGTACAATTCTCGAGCTGTATCTGTGAAATACCTCACATATGTCACATGTACCTCACATATGCAAAATGCTTATGAACTCGAAAATAAAAGCCGGGATTTCGTGTGAAATCATTCGTTATTCTTTACCAACTGTTCCGTTCATTCACTCAATTTTACCTGGGAAAATTTCATGCAAAAAAAAAAAAAAATAAGCAGCGTTTTGCAGCATTTGCACATTGTTGCAGTATTCATAAATGCTCAGTGTGGTCTTGTTCACTTGTTGCTAAAGTCTATCTTAAAGTTTGTTGTGCATCTGCGGTTTTTAACAGTACATATTAAGTGGTTTAGTCTTATGCTGTGATTTAACACAGCGGGTTGAATAAATTTGAACTCCACTGGAGAACAATGTTTCTCTGTAGTTAGATGAGGCCTATTCTCCCGAGGCTTAATTTTGACTTTATTTGACGAGGCGGATTTGATAGTTACAAGTTCAAGTTACAGACGGGTCCGGCGTCAGAGTAATTACAAGGATGGCAACTGCAAGCAGGCCCGACCCAGTGAGATTCAAGGCAAAAAAGGCCTTTATCTTTAAGGTGAAATTTAGTCACGGCACTTTGATCTTAAGGCAATAAAGTCACATCCTGGAAAATGTTTATTTTCAGTTGGCTAGAAGTCAGGAACCTTGTAGTAAACTGATATCTGCCAGTCAGCAGAATGCTGAGATGAATTGTCCGGTTTGCGTCCCAGCCGCTCTCGGGCTCCTGAGTTGACACGCTTGCTTGGGAGTCCATTGGCGGAAAATGTGGCAATTTGAAACATCCGTTGTAGGGGTGTATTGGGAAAGGGTATCTCATTACAATCAAATAAAACGGAAAGGGCGGGGGGGATGGGGTGCTTGCCTGGACAACCCACTTTGATTCACCTTTCAAAAGTATCAAACAAATCTGCACCCAATTAATCGCACAGCTTTAGACTCTCCGGGCTTGGCCTCCGGGGGGCGGTGTAAATCATAGTGACAAATGTGTGACATCGCACGGGGTTTCCGGGGCACTTATTTACCACTTGCCTCTGCGAGTCCCAACCGTGCCTTTACTTTGAACGTGCAGATGTTTTTTCAAATGATATGCCTTTGATAAAAACTTGAGGATCCAAACTGTCAGACAAGGTCATGCCGCAAAGATCCTCGTTATACCAATTCAAAATGTGCATAAATCAAGCAGCGCTTTCTTTTAAATACCAATGCAGGGTTACAGCAAAGTGAACCAGACTAACCCTCAACTTAAGACCAGTTATTTCAATGTTTAAATCAGGGGTCACACAAAAGGAATTGAATCCACGTTATAGCATGTGGATGCTTGTCGGATGACTTCCGAGAAAACTGGGTTCGTGACACGGTTTGGGCATGAGACGGCTCCCATTCTCTACATTGGCCAGTAATACGGTGTCGATGGACAGACCATTGATTGCACTTGCAGTGGTTATCATTTGATTAAAGCGGAGGAATCCCGATCTATCTGACCCAATTATGAAACAAAAAAACCGGACAGGTCCTTGTTATATAAAATACATTCTTTAATTGAGTCACAACCATTCATACACAACATTTTAGAAGGTGGGTGAAAAGCTTTCATCAATATTGGGAAAACAACAAACATTTTTTTTTTATTTCAGGCGCGTTTATGATTTAACACTGCCCCATATTTATTTCTGTACAGCTCATATATATATATATCTCACAATTGTAGCTATCACTCTCCCTACATCGCTCGGAGTGGGCGTATGTTTTCACTTAAAATGTTTTCATATCCATGTGATGATAAGCTGTGCGACACACCCTTATGCGCTGATTATCTTTATTCAATCTGTGCTGACCAAACATCATTTAAATACGTTCTAAATTTTGACACTTGGTCCAAAAGCACACACTTACAAACTTAATTGCAATAAACTGTACATGATATATTTTTGTTTCTTAAATACATTTCCAAAAGTCCTTATTTACATTATGAGAGCTTTTTTTTTTTTTTTTAGAACAGGATCTAACTGAAGCATTGAGTGGAACACATTAAAAAAAAGAAATGCACATATGTGGAAGTTATTGCATTAACTGGTATTTTGAAACTAATAATGTAAGTTATATTTAAACAAACAAAAAAATGTATGATACATTAACAGGGCTTTAATGGCGATTCAAACAGCTTCCTCTGCTCTCTGGCTCTATATACACACATGTGCTTTTTTATTAATAAACAATCATTTATCATCACAATTATTATTATGTAGTATTTATCGCTTTGTATTATTCTGCCTGAAAATGTGGAATAAGGAAATTCTAAAAACAATGTTACTCCTGTACGTGTGTGATGACTATCATCTTATTACATCATTTTAATAGTAGAACCTAACAGCAATTTTAATTATGAAAACGCATCCGCTTTTTTTAAACCATAATGTTGTATTAAATATTTGTCAACAAGTATGTATGTTTTTTTTGTTTTAATCAGCATATAACATGATTCATCTTTTCATAATATTCTTGAATCACAATAGTGATTCTTGTCTAGATTGATGGTTTTAGTGGATGTCATTTTGACCATAGTTGATCTGAGATGATTGGCTCTGCTCCAGTGATTGTGTTTGGGGTGGTTGCTTTTCCTTCACGTCACAAATATAAACAACAACGAAACAGACACAAAAATGTACAACATTTTTGTAAAACAAAAACAAAAAACTCTTTACTATGCACAATTATAAACAGAACATTTTTGATGTAGCAACATATTCTATTAAAACCAGACTGGGATCAGAAGACGGTCTCGTTGAGTTTTAAATCGTTATGATTTGGCCACTGTTCACAGTCCAAATAGTTCATCTTCTCTTTGGCAACACAGGGCTTTCTGTACATGTTAGAGACCAGAGATGTGCTTTCAAGTTCACCTATACAAAAACAATAGAGTTTCTACAATGTTTTTTTGTTTTTTTGTTTTTTTTTGTTGCTATGAAAATATATAAAGATTTCATTATTTATATTTGAAAAGTTACCTACAGTTAATGCAATGAAAAACATGAAAATAAATCATTCGGACATCATCTCTAGTAACAAAGTCATGTATAGGTTATTATGAAGATTCACCAGGACAGGTGGCACTGTAGAAGGTTGGTTGGCCCCATTACAATCACATAAACGATATGTGCCTATTTTTTCCCACCCTGCCGAAACTACAAGATAAGGGAACAACGATACAACCAATGCAAAACTAAAGTTAGTTTCCCCATAATAGCAATATGGGTTGAGAAATTTTTATGGCTCTGTATATTTGCAGAACATCTGTGTGTGTTACTTTAAGTTACTGAAGCTCTTTGGAGTAGGTCTGAGTGACACTTGCAGAGATTATAGATATTCATGAAGGGAAACTGTCTGAGCCTTCCAATGACAGCGACGGCAGCATTCCAATCCCCCTCCACCCTCCCCTCCGCCTCGCAGCTGGCAGAACCCACCACTGCCTCCATCCTTTCCTGCCCCCCCCCGTCACAGCTCCTTTCCAGTTTGAAGATTGTTTTCCCTTTCTTCTTCTTCCACAGGTGGAGGAGAGCTTGCAGCTGCCCTTCATACCTTCTGGCACATGTGCAGTCTGGATCTGGACGCAGAGGTGGCGTCCTTCCAGACCTTGCAGGAGAGGCCCTTGGCGCAGTCGCAGCGCTGGAAGATCTCCAGGCGGTGGGAGTCCTTCTTCCGCTGCTTGGTGCACACCTCGCCCAGCCGCAGCACCGGCTTGCAGATCTTGGTCCAGAAGTGACGGGCGCAGCAGTGGCCGTCCGAGCAGTCGGAGGAGCGCAGGCAGGCGTCGCCCTCGTGGCCTGCGGGGGGAGAGAGATAAGGGCGCCCACTTTACTTTGTCCTTTTGGGAGAATCAGGAAATAAATCAGTATTCATTTAAATAAACTCACGTTTAAACATGGATTCAGCCCAGAGAACAATCTAGGCAACTAGATAAATAAATGCTTGAGAAAATAGATTCCAAAGTGCTAATTAATTCCCACTAAGGCAAAACATAATGGCTCTGTCAGATGGCTTGGCCTGCTTGTGCGAAGGTGTAACTGATAGATATCGTTCCAACAAACCAGCCTTCCAGCTAAATGACTGGGTGTTCCTGTCTCGTGTGCAACTCGGGGCTCAGCATCCTTTACAAGCTTCCTGTCCAGCTTGTTTAAATAAAGTCGCAATCAGCATTCACTGCAGCTGTGCATCGATCTGGGCTGCTTTCCTCAGGCTTTCCACAATGAGTGTAATGAATTGATACGAATTTCAAAAGGCTTCTAGGAACCACACACTTTGTTCTGCAGAACATCCTCCAGTGAAATTGTTCGGGATATTCTGTGGTGACCCGTTTGACACACGTCTTAAAACCATTAGCCGATTCTGGCTCATTCATACATTTTTATGGTTTGTTTTGAGTCGTTTGTCTGTTTTACATGGGGGCAGAAACAGTACCTCTCTGTAGTTTAGCCAGTACTCTGCGCTGTGCTTTCAGCTCAAGAGCTGATGCAACTTCAGCAGACAATTATCTGAACGGTGTAGGACTGGCATGAGTTAGACAGCATGTGGCAACCAACCACGAAACAGAAGGTTATTCTCCTACAGCACTGTCTGGAAACGTGAATCGCTCAAATGAAAGTTTCACCCAAGTTGCTAGTAGTCACCCATCGTCACCCGTCTAAGGATTAGCACACTGATGCTGAACAAGGGCTAAGCCAATTACCATTGGCGATTTGCGTTACCGACCTTTCATGAAGGAGGACTTGGTCTGGCTTTTTTTCCATCCGTTTTCCTTGGTTGAAAGCTTGTTGTGCTCGGCTAATGCTGGGATGTGTGGTGATAAAACGCTCTCCGAGATAGAAACACAAATATCTGCAGAAAAACAGTCATACTCATTATTACCTTAAAAATAAACCGTAATTCTGAACCATAACCATAATTCTGTCTGGACCAGTAAGAATTCCCCTCAATGAGCTGGTCCAAAACCAGTTGGAAATTGTCTTTAGGTCAGCACTATTCCTAGGGAGACCGTCTTTGCTGGGTTTTTTATTATTTTATTTATCTGAACCCGACTTAAAACCAGTCCAATTGTCCCATATTTTCCACATCCCCTTAATACTGCCTTCCCCAATGTGATTTCAGAGTGATCATCTTTTCTGTAAACAAACCAAGTTGCCCCAGTACGGTCAATAATGTAAACCTAAATGTCGGCTTCTGGAGTTTCCCTTTTTTAATATAGAATGCTGTCTGACACGATTGGCTTAAACAGATGCTGGGTATCCAGCATCTGGGAATACACTCATCCTAATCATTCTATTAGGAGTCCACTTTATTATAAGGCAGCGGAAATTTCCCATTTGTAATACTGGGGTGAAACCGACGTAATTGTTTTCATGCCCCCAAATTGTTATCATACACTCTCCTCTCCAAGATGCAGAGCAGGCACAGCGGGGGGGGGGGGGGGGGGGGGGGGGGGGGGGGGGGGGGGGGGGGGGGGGGGGGGGGGGGGGGGGGGGGGGG
>JAOYSI010003615.1:0-15005 GCA_025775065.1 Hiodon alosoides
CACATTTTATGACAAATTTATGCAGAAAACCATGAAATTCCAAAAGGTTCACATACTTTTTCTTGCCACTGTATGTACTGTTGGTATTAATTTCTCTCCCTAGACACTGTCTGATACTGGGGGTAAATGGGGGGAAATGGTGAACTTGTCTGATACTGGGGGTAAAAGGGGGAAATGGAGAACTTGTCTGATACTGGGGGTAAAAGGGGGAAATGGAGAACTTGTCTGATACTGGGGGTAAATGGGGGAAATGTGAGAACAAAATGCCAAATTTGAAGATAGCGGAAACAATATTTCTAGGGAGGCTGAACCTGAGGGACAATTACTTAAATGTCGCAAATAAATAATCAATTAAGAGGCCCTTGACGAGAATTATACCTTTACAGGTCCTGGAAACGCATGTCACGTTTAGCAAAGTGATAGATGTATTCTCTTACTGACAGGAGAACAGAGAGAAATAATGCAATGATGACTGTTCAATCTGATCACTTTAAATTAATTCTAATTTTGTCTGCAAGCCCAGTCTCTCTTTAAAAGGTTGGGGTGAAGCAGACACTGCTAACATTTGGTCAAGTCCAGAAATCCTGTCAGCTATTTCAGAGAGTATTTATATATACAACATATGAGATTATTTCTCTGCTAATTTAAGCTTTAAGCTAATTTTAAGCTATTTGTTTCCAACAGATAAGAAAGCAAGGTGCATAGGGCATGCATTTATCTCCCGAAAGAAAGAAAATCTGGACTGACAAACATAACAAACCATAAGAGAGGAAGCGTGCTCTATTTATATTATAGAGGCATGGTCTATAATCACAAGGCTGCCAGGTTTGCGTGTGCGGACAAATGACTACAATCTGTGATCAATAAAGAGATCAACCTGTGGTCAATAGAGAGATGAGGCAATCCCAATCCCAGAGGAAGTAACAAAGAACACTGCCCAGAAGAGGGGTGCAGAACCTCTTGCATCAGCACATAAAACAATATTCCGTTCTTATTAAAATAAGTTGAACAGGGCAGCATATATCAGCCTAGAACCTGCAAGTGAGTAGCAAAATATAAAACATTGCACAATGTGATAAATCTTCGCCAAACATATTTAGGAACCAAATAACCCTTGCGTATAAAAAAGTGACGCCATGAAAACCATGGCAAAACTAGAAGCATGAAGAGAGACAAGACTTAACTGGGCGACTTTAAACCTCATTAAATTCCTTTATGTACCCCCACATATGAGTTATAGGGACCTAAATAATGTGATCCAAATGTTTACTATTCAGATGAGAGTTTCACCCTTCTGCCAGTCTGCATTTCACCTTATATAGGCAGTGTGTGGTCAGAATGCTGAATGCCATCACAGTGCCTGAGGGTTAGGGGTTAAAAGCCCTGGTGATATACTGTACCTTCAAGCTCTGCCCTCCCTGCACAATCTGCCCAAACGAATCACAGGAAATTTAAGCGTAGTCTATCACCCTGCAGCAGTGGCTTTGCTAACGTAACAAACAACAACGACAGCGCTCACTACCGCCTCAAAGGTCCCAGGTTTCTTTCAGCAAACAATCCTCCTCCGTGTCCAAATTTCTCCCATCCCAAATCAGACACTCCCATTCCAGTAAGCTTTAACTACAAACCTCTTGGAATGGCTCCTCTTTTTTGTTTAATTCAATCAATATACCCCACCCCCCTTTGGTTCACTTATTCCCTAGATGCCCTAGAAAGCCGTTTGTCCAACCCCGAAGTCAGCAGACGGTTCTAGGGACGTCCCACGGCAGTTTGTTTTGGAGATGATCCAGAGATTAAGCTTCTGCATGAGGCCCAGCCCTGAACATTTGACCGAAGGGGATTACGTTCAGTTGTGTCATTGGAGCGGGTCGACTTCAATGTTTTTTTTTTTTTTTACGAAGCCTGCTGGCAATTGTTAACATCGACCGTTTGCTGAAGAGCCATCCCTCCATGGGCCCAAACAGTTACACTATTTACTCGATTAAAACGCTCGGCTGTTCACAGGAGGCCTACAAGGAATGATGTCGGTTTTATTATGCGCTTAGAAAAACCTCGTATTCCCCCTCGTCTCCTGCTCCACAACCTCTTTTTCCTTGCCTCTGAAGGTGATGTGGAAGCCATGAAGCCAAAAGCAGCCGAAAACATGTGTAGGGTGTCCTGAGAGAGACAGATCCCGTTCTGCATCCTGTGTAGGTGTCCTGAGAGGCTGATCCCTGTCTGCATCCTGTGTAGGGTGTCCTGAGAGAGGCTGATCCCTGTCTGCATCCTGTGTAGGGTGTCCTGAGAGAGGCCGATCCCTGTCTGCATCCAGTGTAGGGTGTCCTGAGAGAGACCGATCCCTGTCTGCATCCTGTGTAGGGTGTCCTGAGAGGCTGATCCCTGTCTGCATCCTGTGTAGGGTGTCCTGAGAGAGGCTGATCCCTGTCTGCATCCGGTGTAGGGTGTCCTGAGAGAGGCTGATCCCTGTCTGCATCCGGTGTAGGGTGTTCTGAGAGAGACCGATCCCTGTCTGCATCCTGTGTAGGGTGTCCTGAGAGGCTGATCCCTGTCTGCATCCAGTGTAGGGTGTCCTGAGAGAGACCGATCCCTGTCTGCATCCTGTGTAGGGTGTCCTGACAGAGACCGATCCCTGTCTGCATCCTGTGTAGGGTGTCCTGAGAGGCTGATCCCTGTCTACATCCAGTGTAGGGTGTCCTGAGAGGCTGATCCCTGTCTGCATCCTGTGTAATGTGTCATGAGAGGCTGATCCCTGTCTGCATCCTGTGTAGGGTGTCCTGAGAGAGACCGATCCCTGTCTGCATCCTGTGTAGGGTGTCCTGAGAGGCTGATCCCTGTCTGCATCCTGTGTAGGGTGTCCTGAGAGAGACTGACCACTGTCTATTTGTGCCAGATTCAGCAGCTGGCGCCTCCCGCCCCACTGAATAATTTATGAGCATTCTTCTGATTTTTCCATCAGTAACAATTGGCATGGCATCCTGCTTTGCAGCAAGAGCAGTTTTTACGGATGAATTTGGGCCAGTCAGTGTTTATGTAGACATTAAGTTAGCGAGGTTATGATGTTGGTCTTGTTCTGCCGGCTGCCAGGGAAGGACTTCTTTACTCCTCTACCCATAGTAACTGTTGTACTCTGAAAACCTCAACTTCAACCTGTTACAGTCAATGAGTTGCTCCTAAAAGAGCAGTCTTTGAACAGATTTCGATTTTAGCAGTAATGGAAAGCATCTATATGTGCCATGTAGGCTACAGAGGCGTCACTGCAGAAGTGAAGCATTGTAGGAAAGGCTGCCAGTGTAGCCCTGTCGTTTGTTGCCCTAGGTAGTAAGGCATAATCTACCCTAAAAATGCTCATCAGCATCCACCCATTGCAGGAGACCCTGCGCAGGACGTAGACAGGCACTGCTCTCTCATAAGGACACACGCCATTGCATTGCAGGACAATTGACAAGCCTTGTTTATAGCTGCGGGACCAGCATAAAATGACCAACCACAATTTGCCAAATGGATTGGGAGACCTGACCCACAATGCCAGACACAGTCCCGATCCCAACGCAATCCCTCCTGGTCCTTTGCCAGGTCCTTGATGTTTAATGGAAACTTTGTTTGAAGTGAACTGTTCACATTTTATTATGTTATTGTAGCAAGCCAGGGTGTACATGGTGTGGGAGGCTGAGTAGCCACCTGGGTTGTAGGGGAGGGAGTCTGTCAGGCCTATGAAAGTGGGGGGTGCTGACACCAGCCTTTAAGATGCACGCACGATTTGTAGCCAACACGACAGCGTAATACGTATGTATATCAACTGGTAAAAACAGCCAGGCATCATGTGACCTGAACATATGGCCTACTTTGTTAGTGAAGTAGGCAGTATAAGTCCTGCATTGGCTGCTTTTCTGCAAGAGTTAGGTAGCCTGTTGGATTCTGGCAAAACATGAAAACCCCTAACAAACTAACAAATAGTGAATAAGGCTGGGACCACATCGAAACTTTGACAATAATAACAAAAACAAAATGCTCTTAAACACAGATATATATAGTGCGATTTGCAAGTTGTCAGTTTGTTGATTATGTATCGATTTATACAGAAAGCAGAACGCGACCAAGCTAGGCCTTCGCGTCCCTTGACATTTAAACCACCGAATTTACGATGAAGAAAAACACGAGGAATAAAGAAATAATCGCGGATTTGTATTCACGGTCAAATGCAAAATATCAAGATTTTGGGTGTTTAATTGATTTAACTCATCATAACAGGTTAATCCAACTTTGCACTATTGTGTGTTAAATATTCCTGAATCAGTAGCATGCGCTCTTCACATTAATTAATAGGTCAGCTGTGAACAGGTCGACCCATGAATACATCTGTGAATTATTTGAGTTTTAAGTGTAATAAGTTGAAACGAGCTGCCACTACAATTATTGATGCGGAATCACAAATCAATAGAAAGTTTTAATCAGTATGACATTTTATAAAACATACCATACATCTCCAACGTCGGCCATGTCAAGTTGGCGTTGAGAAAAAAGACTACCGAGAGAAGCGACAGCAGGAGCGCACGAGTGGCCAGGAGCCGTGGTCCGTGGGGCGTATAGGCAATCAATAAGCAGTTTAATTTGCCGCGCATCTGCGAATAATTTACGGTTCACTGCGGATAAAAAAACCCTCCGATCCAGAATTGATACATTTATATAAATAGTTTAACCGCTTCAACTGCTTGCCTCTTTTTCGGAAAGCACAAACCAACAATTAAAGACTCTAGCGGTTCATTCAATTTCGAATGGAAGGAGGGAAATCGCACAACAAAAATACAGCACGTTTATGTACTCATGTTTATTTAATGTATTACATTTATTAACCTTTAAATGTAAACAATATTTTCTGTAGTCCACAAATTTCTTTCTCAAGACTATAGGTATAGCCTACTTGTTACCAGCAGACATCGGCGGTTGTTAAAAAAGCACCCACTCCACTCAAACAGTGCCCCCGAGCCCTGTTTAAAGAATCAGCTACGAACACAGCTGAAATCTCAACACTGGGATTTTTATGACGAAAGGCATCAAGGTTAAGGATTATTTTATAAACGCAGAACTCCACACCAGCCAAACAAATTAGACCATCATAGGTAGATAATGCCAGCAGATGGCGTATATTTATCTCTACCATCTTTATCTTTGTCTTTATATATTAAATTCTACTAGTATGGTGAAGTTTAGAATTTCTGTCTCCTAATCAAAATAAAACATCCCATCTACGGCATTTTATAAATACCATAAATTAATGTATTAAATAATACTACTTTTTGAATCCCATCCCATCTACAGCATTTTATAAATACCAAAAATGAATGTATTAAATAATATTACTTTTTGAATGCCTTGGTGGCAACCCCCGAAACTATGATGAAGGCTTGACCTGCGCGAGACAAGGGTTCTGATGTGTTTGCAAACAGGTAGTGATCCTGACCATTGCAGTATGATGCATCCTCCTGGGGCCTCAGGCCATATCAGGGAGTTAAATACCACTGTTGCAGCCCTATGAGAGTTTTAAATACCACTGCTGGAGCACCGTGAGGCTGTTAAATATTACACCTGTAGCCCCATGAGAGTGTTAAATAGCACACATTTAGCCCTTTGAGAGTGTTAAATACCACTGATGTAGCCCTGTGAAAGTGTTAAATACCCCTGATGTAGCACTGTGAGAGTGTTAAATACCACTGATGTAGCACTGAGAGTGTGAAATACCACACCTGTAGCCCCGTGAGAGTGTTAAATACCACTACTGTAGCACTTTGAGAGTGTTAAATACCACTGATGTAGCACTGTGAGAGTATTAAATACCACACCTGTAGCCCTGTGACAGTGTTAAATACCACTGCTGTAGCCCTGAGAGGGTGTCAAATACTACTGCCTTAACCTTGTGAGGGTATTAAGTATGATAGCCATAACCTAATTTATAAGTGAAGTGAAAATGAGCCCAGGTCTGCTGAAAAATTAATTTTTATTATTTTTATTTTCCTAAGTCACAGGCACTGGCTGTGTGAGCTGTCTTCTCTCCCACACAGCGCTTACACAGGCTCCATTACATTAACTATTGATCACTTTTTATTTAAGGTTCACTCAGCTGTCGGATTGAAGGTATAGAAAAAGAAGTCATCACAACTGTAGTGCATGTGTACTGTGCTGTAATTGATTTGGAAAAAAGGCATTTCTTCTGTGTTTTACAGGCAGGAATGGGAGCACAACCCCAGTGAGAGCTAAGGGGGAGGAGGGAGAGAATGTCCGCCACACTCCGTCTGCCACACTCCGTCCACTACCCTCTACACTCTAGCTCACTTGATGCTTATCTTGTGGGTTCGTGACATCAGAATGAAATACATCTCTCCTAGAGAGGAATGTGACCGGCACAAATGGCAGATAAAAACCTCTGTCCTCCTTTGAGCTTCCTCTCCTCTTTTCTCCGTTCTTCTCTTCTCATTCCAGGTGCTGAAAAGCGCGGTCGATCCTCTGTCACAACGTGTCCTTTGGGCGGCACCAGGCCCGGTCTAGCCGGTTCCGGGCCCGTCTTCGTCCTCTTTTCTGCCCTGTGTCTGCTATTATTAGGTTCACTGACGCAGGTAATGCAATCAGGGTGGGGTGTTGGGGGAGCTGTGATGTGTTTGCGGAGCGGGGAGGAAGCAGTCGCGGACCCACCTCTGCTTGTCGGCACCAGATCCGATTATTCCTCATCGTGTGAGAGGGATTTATTCCCTACTCGCTTCTAATGCCTGATTGTGCTTTGATGATTTCCAGCCGTTTTTTGTGTTGTTGTTGTTGCTGCTGCTGGTTTTACTTTTGTTAGTTTGGCTAGCGGGTAACACAGTGGTCCACAAAGCAGTCCACATGGCGGGCATCACAGCAGGGCACACAGCGGGGCACACAGCGGGGCACACAGCGGTTCACACAGCGGGTGACACAGCGGGCGACACAGCGGTCCACACAGCGGGCATCACAGCAGGGCACACAGCGGGCACCGCAGCAGGGCACACAGTGGGGCACACAGTGTGCGACACAGCGGTCCACACAGCGGGCGACACAGCAGGCGACACAGCGGTCCACACAGTGGGCGACAAAGCAGGGCACACAGCGGGGCACACAGTGTGATAAGGGGAAAGAATTCACCTGCCTTTTTAATGGTCTTTTTAACCTCCTCCCTTGGTTGGTAATGTACACACAGTTCAGGAGAGAGCCAGTGCTTCTCCTCCATCAGCCTGGTTTTGGATTTGCCTGCAGGCCGGGCCACCGCCCACTCGAACAATATCAGCGTTGGAGCCATTACCTTTGTAGAGAAATAATTCGTTTAGCACGTCCATTAGACAACTGCTCCAGGAGAGATCGTAACCAATCGCCGGCCGTCGTTCACAGAGCCTAGAGTGACAGGCCAATGCCGACTGCGGCTGCTGGACGGCGAAGGGTGACTGCTAAACCGCTGAGGGGCCATTTTTTGCTCTCAGAAATTCACGGTCAGACCGTTTCAGACCGGATGTGATCAAGGTGTGGCCCCTCGTCGACTGTATCGATTACTCGAGCCAACTAAGCCCATCTGGAGCAGGAAGCCGATGAGGCCCTTGGCAATGACGCTTCCCACATCCACGCCACTGACTGCTGCTCAGAAACAGCTGTCTAATATACACTCTTCATCATCTGTTCCTTCCTCGCCCCATTGCTACGGGAGTCTGCAGAAATTATGACCTGTTTTGGCATACCTTTCACTGAATAGGAGCTACATTTGTATTCAGAGAGAGTCTCTCCTATCTGTCTCACTGCTCTAAGCTGCGTTCAGGTACCAACAGCCAATTAGATTCATCTGTGTAAAAAATTGGTTCAGTGGCAACTTAATTGCATTACTGTTTATTGGGAAAAAAACATCCCTGGTTATTCTTGTTTTTATTAAGAACCGATTTTATAAAAACCAACCACGCCGGAACTACCGGTATATAGAAGTGCGATCCTGATGGCCTGTCTTGAAGTTGACAGAAACAATACATACCTCACGATTCTCAGCAGCAGATTCACAGGCCTACAAAAAAATTGTTGGTTTAATCACACTATCTACAGGACAAAATCAGATTTTTTGCGCATTCTGTGTACAAATGACGAGACATCATCTGAGTGCCGTTTCCACAGCACGGCTTTAACCCTGCAGGAAACTGCTGCGGTGTCTTGTATGTAAACACATCTTACTGCCAAGTGTTTGTCGCCCTTGGCTACCGATATGGTGCCGTCAAAAGCCAGCCTGAAGAAGGCTGCTTAAACAACCATCAAGTGCCCTTGCTGACTGGATTCACAATGGCTGCTCCCGTTCTGTGTCCTGTCATTATACTGCTCTGTGTCCTTTTATCTTCCAAAGCTGTCTCTTTCAGCTATACCTCTTTATTCCTCCCTATTCATACCTCTTTAACTTTTAAAACCGCAATATCAAGAAGGAACCCCATGAAAACATCCTTTGTCTTTCTTACACAATCAAATCACGGATATAAAAACCTCTGGAGCCCTTGTTTTCTCTGGAACCCTTGTTAAAGTAGGAGATGAGGAATATTACATGTTCACGTGGATGGAATAAACTATTTTGTAAGCTATACGTTAGGGATCTATAATCTAGACCCCTCTTATAAATGCTGATTCACTCCAAGCAATGCTCTAAGGAGATCTAATTCTCTTTCTTGAAAGAAAATTTCTTTGAAACTTCTTTTTATTTAAGTTCTAGACTGTCTGGAGTGGGAAAACACACGACCAAGTCAAGCTGGGTCCAACCAAGTTTGATCGCAGAGAAAAGCAAGGATGAGTCCGTGCCGAACAGCAGGTTGGGCTTTCAGCTTTGTGACAGGTGCTAGACAATTCTGAATACCCAGAGGCCAGGGGCTGAGCGGTGGCCCGGAGGCCAGGGGCACACCGGCTGTTTTGTCCATGGGGCTTTCCCACACTCTGCTTCACCTTTTATGTGGGGCCAGGGACTTCACTCTGTCTGCCTGACCTGCTTTTTTGGGAGATGAGGCACCAGAGAAGCTCTCTTAAACTCGCTCTGCCTCTCTCCTGCTCTCTTTCAGCCCACTAGAAATTGGCTGTCTTTATTGTGATAAAGGCACTGTGAGCAAGCCCCTGACTCAAAGCCTTTTAAAATCCTTTCTTTTCCCTCCTAAATGAGTGCATCGAGCTGTTGGCCATTAGACCCCCCCCCCAATAGAGACATTAACACATGAGTGAGTGGCTGTGAAAGGAGGTGGATGTCCTTATATGGCTTGGCAAGGCGGAAGACCCTTTCACTGAACCCACGAGCCCCTCCAGCCACCATCCATTGACCTTTTCACAGAAGACTTAGATTCACCTGTAGCAGAGGCCCATCCTGGCTCGAGACACAGTCAGAAGCGTTGTATCGGGCCAGAGCCAGGAGGTGGAACCAGACCAAACAAACAGTCTTTAGCACTGCAGGGCTGTGTCTGGGCAGTCCCGTTTGGGTCCAGAATTGGGTGCCAGAATCCTTGGATGTGTTGTCCTTTTTCAGCAAAAGCTGTTTGGCCCCTGAAGGGCTAGCGTGGGACTTGAGCATTTTCCTGGCAAATCAGTCTGCTGAAAAGCAATAAAACTGTCTGAAACTTGGGCCAGGGCAACAAAGGGAAGCAGAGATGCCCCTGTGTTAAGGAAAAACTTGCACGACTGCAGTTTTGGTCCAAGGGTGCATAAATAAGACTGGCGTCCTCATCTGTGAGCAACACCCAAACAACCCCAGGGTATGCAGTCTGAAAATAGTTTTAAATTTGCTAGACTGACAGCTGACTGGTATTAGTATTAGTGACCTCTGTCCTAACTGCAGCCCTACAGGTGTTAACGACCCCTGCCCTAGTCGAGGCCCTACAGGTGTTAGCGACCCCTGCCCTAACCGAGGCCCTACAGGTGTTAGCGACCCCTGCCTAACCGCGGCCCTACAGGTGTTAGTGACCCCTGCCCTAACCGCGGCCCTACATGTGTTAGTGACCCCTGCCCTAGCCCAGGCCCTACAGGTGTTAGCGACCCCTGCCCTAACCGAGGCCCTACAGGTGTTAGCGACCCCTGCCTAACCGCGGCCCTACAGGTGTTAGTGACCCCTGCCCTAACCGCGGCCCTACATGTGTTAGTGACCCCTGCCCTAGCCCAGGCCCTACAGGTGTCAGCGACCCCTGCCCTAGCCCAGGCCCTACAGGTGTCAGCGACCCCTGCCCTAGCCAAGGCCCTACAGGTGTCAGCGACCCCTGCCCTAGCCGAGGCCCTACAGGTGTCAGCGACCCCTGCCCTAACCACGGCCTGGTAGTTCAGAACACTCATCCAAATAACCACTGGAGAGTTGATGGTGACTTGATTAAATACTGTAAATACTGTAGTGTGAAAAGAAAAGGTCTGAGCTTCCATGCAATAATCTTAGTCTTGATTGAGTAATTGGACGATTATCATCTGCACCTGGTCCATTTTGTAAATTTGGGCCAGGTGCTGGGATTAAATGCGAAGCAGCCAGCCTCCTTAGGACTGCAGGAAAAGAAACCAATTGAGGGTGATGCAGATATAAAATGACGCATGAAGAATTTTGTTTTACTTGTTTTTATGAAGTGTGAAAAAAGACTGAATCAGTTAAATTTTTCAATTTTTTCAATTTTTTCAGTTTTTCAATTGTTCAAAACGGTGTACATACATATATGCTTGAATTAACCATGAAATCAACAACGAATGCTGCAAATCAACCAGGACACTGAGGAGATCGCTCTGCCTCCGCCGTACAGCGTAACCGCTAAGTTGCCTTCCTGTCCACCTCAGCATGCTGCTCTTACTCTGAGCCGTTCTCTGGCCGCAGCGCAGTGTCGGACACCTTATCAGCGCCCCATCACTTGGACTCCCTGCTGCGTCACTCGCCGTGCGGCCATCTGCTAAACACAGGCTATAATCACCTGAATCAATGTGTTATAAATGAATCAACTCTGCCTCGTGACACAGGATAACACTGAGGGAATTATCGAAAGACGCGGGGAGTGTGCAGTCAACAGAATTCCCAGGGGTGCATAGCGGGGCGGAACTGGATGGAAGGGTTGTGAAGGCAGGTCCGAGGACTCGTTCTGATCTGACAAAGCAGAGGCAGAGGCATGCGGGTATAGTCTGGGTGTCTCCTGTTTCTGCCTGTCACCTCACTTCGGACCTGGTCGACCCCCATCTCCCTGTCTGTCAGCCCTTGTTCAGAGCTAAACCCAAATGTGGGCAGTCTCAAGTCATTAAACACCGTCCCAACACGAAGGAGCTAAACACTGGGCCAACCTGACAAAATTATAACATTTGGGCCTTCGTTAGCAAATCAACACCCAGAGGTGGAGGAGCAGAAATTAACAGAAATATCCGACTCATTCTGCGGTTTTAAACAGGTCACTTTGTTTCCAGAAGGGCTACTTCGCACCCAGTAGGCCTACATCCCTCCATCACCAGCAACAGAGTGAACTGGGCTATACAACATGCTTGTCTTTTACATTTCGGAAGACCCAATTATGTCAGTTTTGCTGGGAACCTGACCCACCCCTTTACAGGAATGACCCATACACATATTATTCATTAGAATTAACTCATTTGATTTTGAAGTAAATCATTATTTAAGAATTAATTGGGCAGAGATCCTTTGTTCTCAGGGCCAAGTATTTCTTGAGTTGATTAATTTAATAGGTATTACCTTACTACTTCAACAACTTCTAAAATGCTCATACATTTTTTGTATGTTATGAGGATTGCAAAAAAGCATAGGCAAGGCACTTGATCTTGGATGGCTGATGGACATCTCCCTCAGATCCACGCGTGTGCCTTTAAAAAATCTGGATGCGCCTCGGTTCCCAGGGTCTCGCTTTCCAGCCACCCCGCTGTGATTGACAGACTGGGCTCGCGACGGATCCTCCTTCTTCTCTGCCTGCCGCTCTCCTCTCCCCTCGTTCTCGAAGCTCAGTAACTTTGTATAGAGGGATGCATCGCACGCGCCGAGCAGCCTGAAAATGGCTCTCCGCTGGATTTATCCTTCTCTCCTCGTTATTCACGCGCTCACACTGAATCTGGCCTTAAGGAATTACCCAGAAAATGAAGGTAAGGCTAATTAAACGACTTTCGATTTAAATTAAGCGAATTATCGGAGATTTTATGGTAGGAAGCTACCCAACCATTCAGTCAACCTAAGTGCGGTCTCCGCTTGGATGCTGTGGTTGCAATGAATCATACATGAGGCGAGGAAACAGCAAGGAAATTGTGCAACATTCTTTTTCTAGGCCAGTCGCGTTAAATTGGAACTGAATAAACTCTCGCGCGTTCGGCAACAAAGGAGAAGCTTACCTGACGTACTATACTATATGTGCAGCTTTAAAAGCGTGCTAATTTATTAATACTTTTTTAAAGTATAAGTTTATTAAAGATTACGATAGCATTATTATTATTATTATTATTATTATTATTATTATTATTATTATTATTATTATTATTATTAGTATTATTATTATTATTAAACTGTCAGTTTAAGTGTCCTGACTTTTAGTAGCTATATAAATAATGTGTTTTTATTTGCTGGATACACAGAAAACTGACAACAGTCCCAGTCAGCCAGTCCGCGCAATCTATCAGACGCTCCAAACTGATAAGCTTGTAAAACTGTAAGCTTCGTAAATTAAATGTATTTATGCTGCTGATACAATAGGGAGCTTACTGTGTTTTATAACAGTCTAAACTGTGACATTGATTGGTGTTCAATTTATCACATGCGTGACAAACAACTCTTTACGATTACACAGTTTTGAAGTTATGTGAGAAAGGTGAGAAATTTCTGTAATATTTAGATAAAAACATAATTTTTCGATGGGCCGAGAAATCATAAACAATAACGACACGTGAATGGTTGTCTTAAAGTATATAATATTAGTTATTTTAAGCCTTAAACGTTGTTTTTTCGTTTTGGTAAGGTTATAGTCTTTTGGTTTATTTTATTCTTGTTGTAAGACTAGATTATAACAGAATACACGGCTTCAGTATCTCTGTGTTATTTCATCGGTTTTAAAAACTTATGCATTTACTGCTATCCGAAACAAAAGCCCAACAGTGCACTGGTGACTTTTCTTCTGAACACATGTTGAGTTGTTCCGATATTGCATGTGACCGATGACACATAGCTTTCAGAACCGACACCATTAATTCTCATTGAAAAGAGCGCGTGCTTTACTACGTCCAGCAGTTGACCGGTACATTTTACGCTCCCCTCCTTTTTAAACACAAGCGTATAGATTACAGACATTAGTTATGTGTTCATCATGCAATTAAAACTTCATCCGAGACACGTATTCTACAATTATTATAACATATGATTGCGTTCTACAACTTCAGTGGATGCATTTGAAAAATCTGACATAAAGCCGAGTGATATTGAGATCAAAGAGATCAACAGCAGTAATTCCACTTTCGTGGTTCTATTTGTAAAAATGTAAGGTTAAGGAACCCCTGGTAAGTTAAACACGATTGGAAGGTCATGTTCTCATTCCTACTGAAAACCATTCGACTAATTTAATTTGAATTTAGTGTACCGCTTCGAGGTCAATGCCCTTCCCAGTAAGTCGCAACCGCTGGTTAAAAAGGTGTCGTTAACGCTAAAACGCATGATTGGAGCTGTAGATCTACACGCGTAGATCTGGCAAGTTGAAAGTTAAGGTACAAAGGGAAACGTTAATGTCAGAGTACACAAACGTGTAAGGAACATGAAGTCGTACCGCAGGGAACCAGACTGCCGGGACTGATGGTATCAAACAGAGAATGGACAAGTGCTAAGGTGTGTAAACCGCAACACATACAAGAAAACATGGTCTACGATTGGCCGATGTTCGTTTAATAGATCACTTAATTAAAAATTAGCATTTAAAAGTCCAAAAACAATTTTTTAGAGCAGTCTAAACTCTCTGAACTGGTAGGATATGGTTGCTCCTATAAAAGAGTTGATTTTATGAAACGCCATGCTGTGTGTATCATATAAAACATAACCCCCTGGCCATCTGCAGTGATTTTCATGTCTAGAGTAATTACAGGGCAGCGTAAACTGCATCTCCTCAAGGAACCAGCGTAGAATTCTGAAGTTCCATTCTCCACCGGCAGATGGGCACAGTAGCCTTTTTATATAGAGGACCCTTTTTGCTACTAAAGCTAAGCACCGTTATTATTCTTTCTTTTAAAGGAGTATCGTGTGCACTACAATAAACATGGCGTACTAGACTCGTACAAGTGGGGGAAACTCGTGAAGTTCCAAAGATGATGCGTGTGTGGTATGTCAGAGTGAGGCGGAGGACCCTGCTCTTAGCAAGCCTGTGCCAGTGTGTGAAGGCCTGGTCTGCATGAGCCAATGAAACAGGCTTGTTTCTCATGGCGGAGCCCTATTGGCCGCAATAAGATTCTGCCTCTGTTTTTTAGTCCTCTACCAATTTAACTCCATCTCTAGAGTACATCTCTAGAGTAAAAAGTACATCTTTACCTCACAGTGTTGGCACCCTACAGAGAGGAACTGAAATAAGGCAAGCGCCAAGTCATTTAGAAAACCCTTCCCATAAATTACTCCTGCATTTTCATTTTTTTCTGCGAGCTACTCAAGATTGCAAACAGGCTAATGGGGGCTCTTTCTTGGTAAAATTACTGCAGCAGATTTGCTGGCAGTGGCGATGATGAAATCAGTCAGGATGTTTGTTTTCACACCCGGAACTCTGAAAAATCAGTTTTAATGTCCAAAATCGTAACCTAAGACAGTAATCTCATGGAAATCATTTGCCCCCCCCCCCCCCATTTTCCTATAGCTTGTCCAAGTATAGCTTGGCTGAGGTTCTTCATGCTTTCTGCTGCCTGATGGCTCTCATTCCTTTTCTCTCCTTGTCTTTCTTTCACCCCTTTCCCTCTCTCACTCTCTCGCTTTCTGCACCTGTATTCTTTTCCCTCTCTCACTCTCTCGCTTTCTGCACCTGTAT
>JAOYSI010003616.1:0-15004 GCA_025775065.1 Hiodon alosoides
CAGCCCCTTTGTCTCTTCCTCCCGGGCCTCAGCCTCTGCCCGGTCACGCTCATCGGCATACTTGTCATACGCAGAGGGTTCCTCATCAAACTGCGCATTAGTTGCTTCCCGGTCTCTCTGGAGGCGCTTCTTGCTTTCCTCCTGCAGCTCAACCCTGCTGATGAATTCATCCAGCTTCTGCTTGGATTCTGCCAGTTGCACCTTGAGAGTGGAGACGTCTGCCATCCGTAAGCCCCGGGGTTGCCACAGGCTGTTATGTTGTGAGTTAAATAAACGATATACAATGAGAAGAAAGAGACTTTTCTGAGTTCTTCAAGTTTACATAATGTGCATCTTTAGGGACCATTTAAAAAAATTATTCTTGCTCTTATTCTACATATGCTATGATGTTGTTTACATCTCTATTTAAAAATATTTCAATGTTTCAACCTGGTTGTAACTCAGATAGCTTTTTGTCAAAAACAAAAACAACACATACTACATATACAGCCCTTTTCATCATATTAGACTATATACACTATAGCATTACAAAGTGAATAGTTTCATCCCATTTCTTTTAAATCTGCATCTTTTCTGTTCTTAGTACTTTCCACAAGTCTACACTTTCTACACTTTCCGTGTAGTTTTTTTGTCTTGGACAACAGTCTTCTAATCAGGATGTGAATCCTTATCCCTACAATGTTCTAAAGGTCCCGTTAATAAATCATGACAATTTCTCCTCATTACTGTTCCATATTTGGTCTGGGTGTACATGCTCAATGATACTTCCTTTGTGAGTCCTCGTATTAGTCTAATCCTTGAATCTTGCTTTGTCTCCTGTGTAAAGCTTATGTAATTTTCAGATACCTCTTTCAAAGCAGTGTTTTTACTTTTTCTTTTGTTGCTCTTTTAGTTCTCTCATCTTCTCCCCCTTAGCAGTTTTCAAGAGGCTCTCTTTGACAGGTAAGTTGGATCTTCTTCCCATAAGGAGTTGTGCTGGTGACTATCTTTCGACTATTTTACATTAACCTCTTCACTGTCAGGGCTGCCCTTTATACTAGTCCATTAGATCATGGAAACTTTGCACTCAAAGTTATATGGATAAAGTCTCCGTATTTCAGATAGTTTCTGAATCCTGAATTTGCTTAGTATTCCATGTCTTGAAAAGAAGGATTTAATACATTGTATCATGCTTCTCTTATGATGGCGTACAAAATGGCGGCATTCTTCTAAAATAAGAAGGTGAGGTAATTCCCTCTACTCACATTTTAATAGTTCAGACCTTCCTTCTCAGGCATGTTATACAATGTGTGACTTCCTTTACAGTTGATTCTTGGCCCAATCATGAGCTTAGTATATTTTTTATGATGTCATCAACCACAGTAAACTCTGCTCTGCAGTTCCGGTCCTATGATGTCCTTTCACATTGTTTTCAATTACCTGTTTCAAAGCTTGGCCCTCTTTGTCCCATATTATTTTCATCATGTGATGATCTTTCTACCTACTACTGGCAGTGCTGCAGTGGTCTTGTCTAGATACACCTGCATATCTTCATCTACTTTGTGACTCGCTGGTGCTCTTGAATCCATTGCTCAGGACGATGTGTACATCCTGGTTACGCTACATGCAGTGCATACCTCTGAAGCTTGATCCTCAGTTTTTGAATCCTTAGTGGACAATTGTCAGTAGTTTTTGAAACAACAGTATCAGTGGGTTATAATCAGTCTCAACACTGATCACTGGTGGATGTTTATTTGCACTTCTGCCTTTGATAAATGTTTCTAGTGTAAAACATTAATAAAACATGAATGACATGACACCAATGTCATGTTTTTTTATTTCTTAACATTAGTTTTATTTTTTTTAGCCACAACTCAAAGCGCTATTGTGCCACGCGTCCGTCTTGAGTACACGCACAGGAGAGGTCCGGGCAAGCCCATCAGCACCGGCTGAGGATCATGCTAATTGCAAACAGCATTTAACGACCTGTGATCCCTCAGTAGGTGCTGGAGATCGGAAACGGAGCCAGGCAGGAGAACGGCGGAGAACGGCGGAGAACGGCGGAGAACGGCGGAGAAGAAACAGAGAGAAGAAACAGAGAGAAGAATTGGGAGTAAGGCGAAAGAAGAAAGGCGACTCCAGCGAAGGAGACGCCGACTTTTGTGTTTCGTTTTCGTAGTTTTCCGGTGGTTTATTTAGTTTGTTATTTTAGTTTGTTGTGTTTAGGGTGAACCCGTGAGGGGGATCCCTGAAGAGCAATTATTGTTTATTTTCTGATTGTTGAAATAAAGCCGGCAAGAAAGAGAACCCGGAAGTGTGATTTACCGATTATTTCCGAACCAAGCACGTCGGCATGCTACAGCTATCTTGATGCCATCTAACCACGAAACCTCCAGATGTGCTTTCAGATGGTATGTTTTGAGTAATGGCTTCTTTTCCACCCTGGTTCCAATGCTGCACCATTACTCCACTCCCAAGCACTTACCTTTGTAGGTCCTTGAAAGTGATAGTTGGCCTCTCTGTGGCGTCTTTCACAAATCTTCTTATTTGAGCATTGAGTTTTGAGAGACAGTCTGTTCTTTGTAATGTATAGGAAGTGCAAGCTTTCACTTGCTTCACTTGTCTTAATTTCCTTCAGATTCTTAGACTGACCAGTGATTCAACAGTGGGGTTTTTATATAGAAAATGTGACAGCAACATTAATGGTACACAAGTGGAGGTCCATGGTAAGGCAGTTAACCTGGGAGCTTCCACAGCACAGGGGTTGAATACTAATACAAGCAACATATTTCAGTTTTTTTTTATTTCCATAAACCAATGTTATCAACATCAGCTAAAATAAAACCAATGTTACTGAAGGTTTTCTTGCCGGTCCTTTATTTCCCTTTTAAACAAACCAAAAACGCTCTTCAGGGATCCCCCTCACGGGTTCACCCCAAACAAAACTAAAATAACAAACTAACAGAAACCCGCAGATAAACTTAAATACCGAAGACGCTGTCGGCACCCCCCCTTTCCCGGGGCCGACTTCTCTCTCTTCTGGCTCCGTTCGCCCGTCTGTTAGCCTGTGGTTTTGCCGTCCTTTCCTCGCCGGCTCCTCTCCAAACATCCAGCCCCTACTGAGGGATCGCAGGCTGTTAAATTGTGTTCATAATTACCGCAATCCTCAGCCGGTGCTGGTGTGCGTGCCTGGACCTCTCCTGAACTTGTTCTTGAGACGGACACAGTTACCTTGCAATGATTTCTAATTTTTTATAAATTTCAATTCAATGATTAAGATGTGTGTCCCAATACTTTTGTTCATATATATATATATATATGAACAAAAGTATTGGGACACACCTCTGTATTATTGCAAAGTGGAAGCGTTTAGGAACCACAGCAACCAGGTAAAATTACAGAGAGGGGTCGCCAAGTTCTGAGGCAAAAACTGTGCGCCGGGAGCTTCATGGCATGGGTTTTCATGGGTTAGGGTTAGGGTTGCACGCCTTACCTCACCAAACACAATGCCAAGCATCGGATGGAGTGGTGTAAAGTGCGCCGCCACTGGACTCTGGAGCAGTGGAAACGTGTTCTGTGGAGTGACGAATCACGCTTCTCTATCTGCCAGTCTGATGGACGAGTCTGGGTTCGGCGAATGCTAGGAGAACGTTTCGTGCCTGACTGCATTGTGCCAACTGTAAAGTTTGGTGGAGAAGGGATAATGCTATGGGGTTGGCCTAGGCCCCTTAATTCCACTGAAGGGAAATGTTAATGCATCAGCTTATTTTGGAAAATTGTTGACTTGACTGGCCTGCACAGAGCCCTGACCTCAACCCTATCGAACACCTTTGGGATGAACTAGAACGGAGATTGAGAGCCAGGCCCTCTCGTCCAACATTAGTGTCTGACCTCACAAACGCTCTTCTGGAAGAATGGGCAAAAATTCCAACAGACACACTCCAAAATCTTGTAGAAAGCCTTCCCAGAGTGGAAGCTGTTATAGCTGAGAAGGGGGGACCAACTCAATATTAATGTCTATGGATTTAGAATAGGATGTCATAAAAGCTCCTGTAGGTGTAATGTGTAGATGTCCCAACACTTTTGTCCATATAGTGTGTGTGTCTGTCTGTGTGTGTGTGTGTGTGTGTGTGTGTGTGTGTGTGTGTATATATATATATATATATATAACAGAACTGTTGTTTTGTGAACCTTGCATGTGAAAACCATGACGACTGAGTATCCATGCTGTTTCCTCCATTCCAGCTAGTTTATTGTTGCAAAAATGCAAATTACCTTTTTTAATGAGGAGAAGACAGAGGGAGGGAAGCAGTAAGTGTCTATCTCATCTCTTTACTGTGCAGCGGACTTTATTTGTACTACAGATACCTGTTGAGTTTTTCTTAATTCTGGACAAAAATTGTGCATTTTAACTTTCATGTATCCTCTAATTGTGTGTAATAAAACTGACATCTGAAACTGCATGGAAGACGTGCTATGGCAGGAAGCTGTGACAACAGTTATTATAGTGGTCGTGTGGCCATAAAATCATTTCCCTCACAGATGTAAAGAGAATGCAGTTAAATGTTATACAGCGTGGTGTGCCAGTTATGAAATTGGAGATCAGAATTTTGTAGGATTATTTAGCCGGTCAAGTAATGTTATTGCCATGCCTATGACCCTTATTTGGGAAAAGACTTGGTAGAAAATATGTCACATTCCGACTGATACAGTCTCATTTTCCTCATTACAACGGTATTTGCATTTTTGCGACAATAAACTTGCATGAAAATGGACAAACTGGAATGGTAGAACACTGCAGGATAACTTGGTCATCATGATTATCACATATAAAAAGCACCTAGGTTAGTAATAGATCACAGAACAAGTCCTGGAGACCCAGGGGAAATGGCCAGGCCGGCCCAGATGGACAAAGCAGCCCACAGGGCCACACCCGCAAACCACTGTTTGAGTGTGATTCTCTTAACGAGTGTATAGTGCCAACAATAAAAAAAAGGAGTTTAAACAACAGTGCTTCCCTAAGGAAGTGCTTGGACTGAAATAATTTTGGCTGGGACCAAATATATATTTTTTAAATCCCTAATCACATTTAATAAAATTGTATATAATAATGTTTTCTGATTATTTTTTTTTTAAGTGTCTTATTTCTTCCACTCATAAAACTATTAAATACATTTTGTAAAGTGCAATTGGCTGGTTGCCAAAGGTTTGACATGGTCTCAGTCTTCTTTAGCGTTTTAAAAGCTGAAAATCAGTCCTCCTCCTCCCTGTGTCTGTGACCCTAGACTGGGCATGCCCCCACATTTTACACAGTGTTAAAAGGCTATATACATGGGTGTTAATTTCTGGTCTCAGTGATTAAATTGTTACAGTTATTTCTGAGTCTGTGTATCAGTGCCGGGGATGGTGTTCAGCCTATGTGAGTTACTTCACAAATAAACAGACACAAAATCCTAAAAAGCCTTATGAGATTAAAAGACAAAATTGTGAACACTGCACGATACTTTCAGAAATAACACTCTCCTTTTGTACTTTATTTGTTTCCAGATTAATTAAAATTGAACATTGCAATATGCTTTCTGCATCAATAGTTAAAACAAATGTGAAAAAATGACAGACAACACTATGATAGTGAGAAAGAATATGAGCAATTTCTGCAATTTGGTGGACACAAATAAAGGACATACCCGCAATATTATTGCTTCTAAAATCATCATTTTTTCAGATTTCCCCTGTAAAAATTCAAACCTTTAGAGTGCTAGTCATTTGGTGGAGCAATTTTTTGCGTGGATATTTACATGGACAAAACACAAACGCAAAACATTAAAATGTGAATGTGTCTCAGTGGAAAATAGGCAAGCAGTGCTTTTTCCGTGCCAGACCACCCCAGAAAATCAGCATCGCTCTGAGTTCAACCTTGACAGATCTGACTGAGGATTGTCGTCTGTAAACAGACAGCCATAAGAAAATCCACACTTGACTTGCAATCAGCGGCGGGCTTACGGTAATACCTTCCGACAGCACCTCTCGGTGCACCCCTGGATTAAACTTGCTGTGGTTCACCAACATGAGAGGTAGGGGCTACTCCAGCCCTAATTCGCTGAGGTTCCCATTTGACAAGCCATCAACATCTCTGGGTGTACCTCGATCTCTGTATAACACATGTGAATATGAACAGGAATTTTGCACTCTCACAGTGAAGGAAGAGGAAATTTTCAGTTAGCGTGATAATGGCTTGTGCGCTGCATAGTGAGGATTCACTGTACCTATCTCCCGTAATCCGCCCTGCCTCCCCAATCTAATGGGAGTCTATAATGAACAACACACACACACACCAACCAAAAGAGAAAAAGAAAAGCAAAAACTCATCTGTCGAAGTCTGCTCTTGTTTCCGCAGGGTGCCCATCGCATCAGCAGACCTGATTCTGGTTCATGCCATCTCAATGTACACAGGTAAGTCTCTTGAGTCTGCAAGCCAGTTCCAAATCCAGCAGACCCACACTAAAATGAAAACAGAAGAAACTGCTCTGCTGTTGTTGACAAGGACTGAGGTGCAATGACAGGTTTCAGCTGACTTACTTGCACAGCACCTTCCTGCCAGGCATCTGCTCAGCAGAGCAGCAGAGTGACTGTACCGTATCTGCCAGCCAGTCTCCACTTCACAGAGTAGTAAAGTCACTGCACAGCACCAGCCTACCAGGCTTCAGCACCGCAGAGCAGCAGAATCACTGCACAAAACCAGCCTGCCAGGCTTTAGCTCCACAGAGCGGCACAGAACTGCATATCTTCCTATTGACTAGTCCCTGTTGAAAGTTCAGACAGACTTAAAAACGTTGAACAAAGTTGAAGTATGAAACAAAGTTGAACTATGAAAATCTGGGTATATATAAAAACTATACTTATTCTTCAAACCATTTTAGGGTATCCTAATGGGAATTGACAATTTCAGAATCCAACAAACAAATGTCACCCACACTAATTAAAATATCAGAATCAGGCACATTTCTATCAACACCCTGGAAGTTCAGTGGAAAGCTTATTTGATAGTATATGTTAATTTGGGGCGAGGTGCTTTCTGAATGATGAGGAAACTGACAGTGACACAGAATGATGAGAAGTCCAAATGAGCTACCACCCAAATGAACATCATTCCAATGTGATCTGTAGAATACTAGAATTTTTTTTTCTAATTCTTCTGAAATGCCTCATAAAGGAACAAGATTCGGTCGAGCAGGAGCTACAAGATGAATGTAAAAAAACGCCCACATAATCTCTTTAATCTGTTCTGAGAGAAATGAAAGAGAAATGTTTTGGACGGCTGCTGCAGTCGTATTGGTTTCTGATTTGACGGCAGGCCTGGCATCTGCCTGACAACAGAGAATGAGCAGATGATAGCAGAAGAAAAATCACTCCTGTTTATGAAACATGTCTATGCTGCTGTTAATGTGCTCCCCTTATCTCTCCAACCAGAAAAAAAGTCTAGGAGTAGTTGTTACATTGTCTCAGTCATTTTCTTACACACTATAGTTATATCAGCAAACATACACACACAGCTACAACGCACACAGAGATATATATATAGGCCTTTCAGCACCCCCCCCCTCCACTATCAAGCGTGGACAGTGCCGAGGGCCTCATTATCCAATCAGGCAGCCACTTACCCTAGGGAGAGAGGAACAGCTGCTGGCCGTTCCCCTAATTGGCTGCCTCCCTACAAAAGGGCCCTGCCGGTCTCAGTAGAAGAGAACTCTCCAGCCGTACTGACCTATTGTACCAGACTGCTATCGCTTACACAGTCTGAGGAGGAAGGACCCTGTGGCTGACCAAAGGACCCCAGCCCTCCTCCTCATCCCCTAGCCACCCTCACCTTTGCCTACGCCACGCCTGCAGTGAAGCCCTGAGGGGATTTTGCTTTCACCATAACCAGCGGGGGCTTTAGTTCTGTGCTTTGTTTGTGGCTTGATCAATGCCTCTGCCCTTGAACTCTGGTGGTTTGCCTCGTCTGTGCCTCACCCCGTAGCTCGTGCTACAATATATATATCAGCAATCGGCCATAACATTATGACCAGTGACAGGTGAAGTGAATAACACTGATAATCTCGTTATCATGGCACCTGTCAGTGGGTGGGATATATTAGGCAGCAAGTGAACATTTTGTCCTCAACGTTGATGTGTTAGAAGCAGGAACAATGGGCAAGCGTAAGGATCTGAGCGAGTTGCCAAATTGTGATGGCTAGACGACTGGGTCAGAGCATCTCCAAAACTGCAGATCTTGTGTTCCCGGTCTGCAGTGGTCAAACCTATCAAAAGTGGTCCAAGAAAGGAAAAGCAGTGAACCAGCGACAAGGTCATGGACAGCCAGGGCTCATTGTTGCACGTGTGGAGCGAAGGCTAGTCCGTGCGGTCCGATCCAACAGACAAGCTACTGTAGCTCAAATTGCTGAAAAAGTTAATGCTGGTTCAGATAGAAAGGTGTCAGAACACACAATGCATCGCAGAAGGTAAGCCGGCGGAGGCAGTGTGATGCTTTGGGCAATGTTCTGTTGGGAAACCTTCGGTCCTGCCATTCATGTGGATGTTACTTTGACACTTACCACCTACCTAAGCATTGTTGCAGACCAGTTACACCCTTTCATGGCAACAGTATTCCCTGATGGCATTGGCCTCTTTCAGCAGGATAATGTGCTCTGCCACAAGGCATAAACGGTTCAGGAATGATTTGAGGAACATAACGAGTTCAAGGTATTGACTTGGCCTCCAAATTCCCCAGATCTCAATCCAATCGAGCATTTGTGGGATGTGCTGGACAAACAAGACCGATCCATGGATCTGCTGCTAACGTCTTGGTGCCAGATACCACAGCACACCCTCCACAGGTCTAGTGGAGTCCATGCCTCAACGGGTTAGGGCTGTTTTGGCGGCAAAAGGGAGACCTACATAATATTAGGCAGGTGGTCATAATGTTATGGCTGATCAGTATATATATATATATATATATATATATTAGGGCTGTCGAAGTAAACGCATTAAGGCGTGCGATTAATTTCAAATGCTTAATGCAGATAATTTTTTTTTCGCAATTAACGCATTTTTTTTTTAGCCTAAGAACCATCCATACTTAAAATACAACTCCATGCTCTCGCGCTTTTTAGTCAATCGACTGCTTGAATTTAGATATAGCTCTGCTGATTAAGCAAGCTTGAATGATGGAGAAAGCTGCTAAAGGGATTTTGATTTTTTATTACAAAACCCTTACAGATGGGTCTTTGGATAAAAGCAAAGTTATTTGCAGCTACTGTAAGGGTGAATTTGTACGTCACCGAAGTACGTTGATTCTGAAGTATCATTTACAAGCAAAACACAGAGTTGACACCGGCAGCAGTAGTGAGAGGGCTAGCAATGCAGGACAGCAGCAGGCTATTCTTTTAGAGTTTGAGCAACGAGTCAACGAGCAGCAAGATAACAAACGCAATAGTGAACTTTCTGGTACAGATGAATTTGTGTTTCTTTCCATTACAATAAAACACAGAATGTCTTTTACTCAACACACTGCTTTTTAAATGGAAAATGTTTTATTTTGGGTCAAATTTGAGCACATTCAAAAAGTTAATTGCGATTAACTACAGAAAAATGTGATTAACGCGATAAATTATTTTAATCGTTTGATAGCCCTAATATATATATATATATATATATATATATATGAATATATAGATATATAAATATATATATTTATATATTCATATATATGTTGTCCCTATACAGCTGTTTACTGACACGATTCAGTCCTGAATCAGCACAGTCTTTCACAGCGCTGACCACAGGAGTTGCGTGCACTGGTCTGGGAGTTGAAAATTGTGTTTATCATTAGTCTCAACTCACCAAACAGCATTCACAAGCAAGTATTTAAAAGGTCTACACAACTTGGCGCCTTGTCATAATTTTATTAGTAAAGTAAATATTTGCTGACAGAACCATATTTTCCATTTATTCCAGTCCCTTTAAAATGTGCATAACACTAAATATAATGGATGACACAAGAGACAAAAATATTTAAACTAATACAAAATATCTATATGCTCTTTGATAAAAGTAGTTTATGAAGACCAGCTTTTATTTTAAAAAAGTAATCAGAAGAAAAAATGTTTCACATCAGACCCTTTAAAACCTGTTATATTCTCAGCTCTAGGAGTGACAGGATCAACTATTGACTTTAGATGAGTTATTTAATTTCTTTCTGTATCGCTTCCTGCCCATCTATTGTCACATGATGTATTTGACATGTCTGTGGCCCTGTTTCATGGATTGACAATTATACCTTTTTATAGAACACTATTAGTGAACTTTTGTCAGCCTCTCCATCACACGGCAACGGCCTTGCACCCTACCTTTTAATTAATTGCAATTGCTTCAGTTCACTGTTCCATTTATATGTACAACAGCAACTGAAGAAACATGGTGGCTATCGCTGGAAATTGCTTTTAAGCATTGGTCAGAAGTTATCATATATTTAATTAATCTAAATTGAATTTAAATTAGGGCTGTCAAAGTTAATGCGTTATTATAATTCCAAATGCTTAATGGCGTAAATTTTTTTGTCGCAATTAACGTTTTTTTTTTTTTGAGCCTTAGAACAATCCGTAGTTAAAATACAACTCCACGATCTTGCTCTTGTTTGTCAATCGACTGCTTGAATTTAGATATGGCCTTGCTGATTAAATAAGCTTGAATGATGGAGAAAGCTGCTAAAGGGCTTTTAAACGGACAGTTTTATTACAAAACCCTTACAGATGGGTTTTTGGATAAAAGCTAAGTTATTTGCAGCTACTGTAAGGGTGATTTTTTTCTGAAGTATCATTTACAACACAGAGTTGACGCCGGCAGCAGTAGTGAGAGGGCTAGCAATGCAGGCCAGCAGAGGCCTACTCTTTTAGAGTTTGTGCGCAGGAGGCAAATGGAGAAGTCAATGAGCAGCAAACTAACAATCGCAATAGCAAACTTTCTGACAGATTATTTTGTATTTCTTTCCGTTACAATAAAACACAGTATGCGTTTAACATAACACACTGCTTTTTAAATGGAAAATAGTTTATTTAGGGCCAAATTTGAACCACTGCTAAATTTGATTCAAAAAGTGTGATTAATCCCGATTAACTACAGAAAATAATGTGATTAACACGATACGTTATTTTAAATATAATTTAAAATAATAATAATAACTGATTTAAATATAAATTAAAATAACAGAATAAAAGAGGAAAAAATAAAATTAAAATTAAAAACAGACCTTGGATTAATTGACTAAAAAATCTATTTGGCTTGCCTCATGTGACCAGTCACACCAACCTCATGAAAGGGAAATGACAGCAGTATTGGAGTTCTGCTTTTATGAAAGCCTTTTTGACTTTTATAATCCCTCTCCTGCTCTCAGGAAAACACACGTCGTGTTTGGTTCAAGGACGCATCACGATAATTCATCAGTCATTATTTCAGGTAGTGAGGAAGTGAGTCTTGGCAGGGGGGGCCAAAGCTACAATGTGCAAAACCCTAACGACAGGTTGCTGCGACCCAGATCAGAATTATAGCATGTTCACCGTAAAAATGAATTGTGAGGAATTCTGAGGATTTCTGACGCTTGAGCAGTAGCGTGATATGGTAATTTGTTAATCTTTAGTAAAGATGCCACTCATTCTTCTTGGAGTGAGGCTATGATTTCAGCAACTTTGGCGGCACATCATTTTAAACCGTGGTAGTTAAATCTCATTTGAAGAAATCGGTCTGAAGAAGTTATTATCCAGATGAAAAATTTTGAATGCGTCACCAAATGAAGTTCAAGAATGTTCAGATTTATAATATATATATGTATTATTATTATTATTATTTTTGTTAATAATAAAAGATGATTTCCACGACGGCTTAAGTACTAAATACATTTCAGGTATATTTTTTAATAACAGATGTAATTAAGTTCCAGTTAACATACACAATAAATCCAGTGGACACTGTTAATTACTTTCAGTAAGTGATGTATGGGTGAAGGTTTGTGAAAAGACCACACACTCTGCCATATATTCCTTGCAAAACACATAATCCTTCATGAGAAAAGTTACTTTTTTTAATAACCACCAAATCACATATATTATATTATGAAAACAGTCTTCCTATATCCACACTGTTAATTGCAAAGGAATTATGATATTGGATTGAATCTATTTAGCATAAGCAGCTCCTCCTCACATTGGGAGGAGTTCAGGTCCCCCAGGCGGCTGTGTAGAGTGTGTGATGGATGAGCCGGGCTTACAGTCAGAGGAAAGTGGATGCCGTGTGGTTTACTGAGCAGGAAGTGTCATTACGGCCAGTCCGCACAGGAAGGGACCCTGACATGCAGCATCTGCTCTGGGCCATCATACGTGACAGCAGATGTTAACTAGAGGCACGTTTTCCCAGTTAATAAGCCTCATTACGACACAATTTAAATTGCACTCCCATCAAGCTGCCCCAACAACCGAGAGTGGCGTGTATGCCCCACAGAATATGATGTTATGAATCTGTCTGTTCTTTATCATTGCAAATATATAACTTAACAGTGTGTCTCCCCTTGTTCCTGAGTACATCGACAAAATCTAAATCTGTGTGGTAATCAAAATCTGTGATAGCAGTAGCGTGGATCCACATAAATATGCAGATATGTGAGGCGCACACAACATGGAGCATCGGTGTCGGTGCCAGGCCTCCCTTCCACCCATTAATGCCTGCACTGATGATGGGCCTGACCAGACGGCACTGCCAAACTGCTGCTCATAACGGTCACAAGGACACCAGAGGCCCGTCTCCTATCATGCTTCTTGATAAAAGATGCCTTTCCAAAAGCTGGACAGGGAACAGGGCATCACCTGAGGAAGATAATGTGCTTCTAAAACTGAATGGTGCTGTAAACACTGGTGCAGGCTGAATATTTTACCCTGGATTCAAAAGGTCTTTTTTTCTCTCTTTGAATTCAATAGTTATCAAATTAGACAATGATAAAGCATTTGAAAAATTACAGTCCGTAATTACGACCCATTATTGTAATGACATAATTCGTTTTTCTTGTCTTCATACTTATAGAACATCGTTCATTGTTAGATGGAGTAAATGGAGAAAAATTTATTTTGGTTACATAATAATACGCAAGGACTGTAAAAAAAAGATTGTATTGTAACCACTTTCCCTAAGTGGGTAGTTGGCTGTTATTTGAAACTATCCTCCAGCACGTTTTAAATTCCTCAGCAGTCACTGTATTCCCCTGTGGAAAGTGGGTCTCTTATGATTCTCCTTAGCGGAAGCAGCATTATTGTCATTGCCATAATGAACACCAGCCATGTTTCTTCAAGATGTGGGTGTCCGACAAGTGCAAGGTGAACAGAAGCTGTAGTTGCACATATGCAGTGATATCAATCACAGTGTGTAGCACGCCGATCACGCTCGGTTCGTATATAATAGGCGGACAAAAGCGCTTCTCTTTCCCAGTGCGTGCACCGCTGATTTTATTCAAACAGCAACAACAAAAAAACAACCAAAATATTCTCTCTTCAGGGATCCCCCTCACAGGTTTTCCCCAAACACAACAAACTAAAATAACAATGAAATTTTAACCTAAAAAAAAAAAACGCAAGAAAACAATTAGATCATAAAGCCCGTCACCCATTTCAGGAGGCAAGTTGCTCTCTCTTGATCCTGTCTTGGCCCTCCATCTCCACTCTGTTTTCTTTCTTTCTTTTCCTTGCGTCGTGCACTGTCATTTCCACGTATCATGTGAACGGGTCTTAAGGGATGGCCCGCTGTTAAAATTGGTTTGCCATTACCTTGATGCTCAGCCGGTGCTGATGGGCATGCCCGAACCTCTCCCGCAAGTGTTCACGAGACGGACGCATGACACACAGTGCTTATGATCTGCTAGGTGTACCCGCTGCCTAGCCTTGATGCTTTCACAGAGCTGATGTACCCACTGCCCAGCCTCGATGCCCTCTTACAGCTGGAGTACCTACTGCCTAGCCTCGATGCTCTCTCACAGCTGATATACCCACTGCCTTACCTCTATTGCTCTCACATAGCTGGTGCAACAGCACAGCGTAATCCTCTCTGGTTATTGCTTTGCCTTTCTGGAAGTGATCAATATCCCAGCCACTTCCAAGAAGATTGATGCCATCACTTTTCTTGGTGATGGGGAGATTTAGGCTGTTTTTTCTGTTTTTTCAGGAGGATAAGAGAGAAGCCTCCCATGTTTTTGATGCTTTCTTGTGGAAAGCGCTGTGGACACATCACACCTGCTCCCATTAGCAGTGGTATAAAAACAGCAGGATCTGCCTACAAACAAAACAAAATACTGTTGTCCTGGAGTCCAAATTACTTCCAGGTACCTTGGTGGCTCATTGCTTTTGTACCTCCTTCTTTACCTTTTTTGATGACCTACATATAGGTACATATAGGACCTACATATATAGAGTTGTTTTTTCCACTCCAATTTGAAATCAAATTGATGTGTTAGTGTCTCATTACATCACGGCCGTGATGCAAACTGAACAATTGAATAAATTACAAACAAGCCATTTTCAGCAATATTGATCAACCAAAACACTCATGGATTTGACCCAACACCACAAAGTGGTATATATATATATAAAAAAATTATATCTGGTTATTCATGTGTTTTTGTTTCCACTGCTTTGTATTTTCACAAAAAATCTATGTATTTTGTTATTACTACAGTTGTAATGTCACTTAACCTGGTCAAAAACAAAAAATATACACAAAAAAAAGGATTAAAAAAATGTATCTAGGAATATCTATCTAATCATAAGAGAAAATTACAGTCAACTGGAAAAAAAAAGATTTAATGAAAATGTTGTCTGTATATAGTCTATATTCTTTTTTTAACTGATTACATTTGTTTATAGTGTAGCGTTTTCTCGGAGTGCTACTACTCTGCTGGGTTCAAGCATAGAGTCAGACACCGCTTTAACAAAAAGACGTGCTCTTTATTTCA